>JADDOH010012162.1:0-99527 GCA_016648135.1 Agrypnia vestita
ATCTGCCGTAATCGTCTGGCCAGATTTAAGAAAGCTGTAGTGAACGACACCAGCACTAGTCCACCAAACGCTCACAAGTAACTTTTGTGGAGTCAATTTTCGCTTGGGGCATGGTTTGGCTGGTTCGGCAGGGTTCAGCCATTGCGATGAGCGCTTCCGATTATCGTACAGGATCCACTTTTCATCACAGGTAATGATTCGATTTAAAATCCTTCATTATTGTGCCGGTTGAGTAATGCAACGCAGCAGTCAACGCGCGTTTGTTGATTTGCTTCACTCAATTCGTGAGGTACCCACCTTTCAAGCTTTTTCACCTTACCAATTTGCTTCAAGTGGATTAAAACAGTTTTATCACTAACACCGCAGCCTGCAGCTAACTCGGATGTGGTTTGCGATGGATCCGCTTCCACAATAGCCTTCAATTCTTCATTATCAACTTTGGTCTCCGGCCGTCCACGGGGCTTGTTCTGCAGGTCGAAATTTCCAGAACGAAAACGTTGGAACCAAAAACGCACTGTGTTTTCTTTTGCGGCACCGTCGCCATACACATCATTAATCCTTCGAGCCGTTTCTGCAGCACTGGTGCCACGGTGGAACTCGTACTAGTAATTAACGCGATATTTCAAGTTTTTCATTTTGTAAACTGAGTGACGCAAAGAAAAAAACAATTGAGGAAAAAACAAATGAATTATAATTTTCAAAACACAAATACATGAGTAAATAGCTGTATAAATTTGGATTTGGAATTCCTAACCAAAGAGAAGATATTTGAGATCAAATTTGCCAGTACGGCAAAACGCCAATTTCATATGTAAGGACCTAATATCTCCTTAATATTATTTCATATTCAGACGGGGCTGTGTTGTTTTATGGAAAGTAAAAACATTTTACATATTTTTTGTTATTTTTTTATACGAAATCAAACGTGGTAAAATGGCACAAATACTAACTAGACGTGTCAATGAACATTATTAGCTAGCGAAACAATGGTTTCCATAAACAAAAGCTTAACGATTTTCCATGTGAATGAACCCCGATAATGCACCAACCCTTATTGCCAAAATGGCTAACGCAATTTGAACAAACTGCAGCCATTAACCCAAATATCTTGGAAATATCTCAAGCAATATCCACTAACGCTGGGAAAATTCGTTCAAACGGCGAATAAGTGCGAATTGTTTGCCGCCAACGTAGATCAATTCAAACCGGGAATCATCCAGAATAAAACATTCAGCGAGCAACACCACACAGAGCAAAAAAAACAAACCATAAATGAGTGATAATCATACATGCATACAAAAGAACGTGACCGTTTTACTGATTGCATTAATTTGACAAATACATTCTAGCATTCGATGCGATATGTACGCGCGATGTACAGGAAATGCATTGCGCACGCGCAAGACGCCGAAACGATCATTGCCGAACTTGTCCGATTTTTGACGAAGGTAAGTTTACTCGGCCGACTATTTGTAAGGAATTTGCTTGTAGATATAGCCATGTAGCTAAGTTAGTAGTTCTCTAGACATTTACGTAACGTATTGGTTTATATTGATTGTTTTGGCATTTCCACAATGCGGAGGCATTCCGTTGTCGGTGGAAATAATTGCCGAGTAGGGAAATGTCACTACGCCTTGACTGCTTAATCGAGTTTTATTTAATTAAAATCTACAGCAAGAATCTAACCAAAATCGTTCGGAAATCGTATAAAACGTAACAACATCAACATTATTCTAGCTTTCATTTCAAAAATCAATTTTCAGATTATTTTTTAAAATTAATATGTAATGTTTTGCTATAAGAAATCGATTGGAACCATTTTATTTCTTGATGATTGAGAAAAACAAATCAAAAGATTGCATTACAAATAAATGTTTAATATAATAACAGCATCTAGATTCTCATTTTCCGTGTTACAAATTAATAATAAAATATATAAGAAATTTTCTGATCTGATAGAAATCTACTTCGCGGGTTTTCAAAAGAAAATATTCGTATTTAAGTTTCAGATTGAGAGTATTGCCAGTGTGGATAAATACTTCCCGTATGGATATAATTTTCTGGCAGCTGACATTGTTAGGCATTGGGTAAGATTACTTATTTTGACGTTCGATCTTTCGGCGGGATTTTGTGAAATGCTTCCGATAGTAAAAATGACGGGTAGATAATCTTCTTGGGATAATCTAGCGATATTGTATGAAGGTTCTTTATGGATTTGATTTTCCTCGTAAATAGGAACCCTATAAATAAATAATGATGTAACGATGTTTTGGGATGCTTTTTATTATTTTACTCTTAATATTCGATTCTTTCGTTTTTGATTCGAGATTTCGTCTTTAGAATATTGTATATCATGATGGTTATTTTATAATATGCTAGCAGCCCCTACCCGGCATTGCCCGGAATTTGGGGAGAACATCAGTATTTTTTGCAGAATCCTAAAGAATAACTTTGAGAAATCTGACTTCGATCGGTTAAGAAGTTAATGATTGTATGGATAACAGGCAGATGGAAAAACATTTAGTTTTATATGTTAACATATAATAATAATTTAAACTTTTTAAAATACCTAGGTACTGAGAAATCGTATTAGGGTTCGTGTACACGGTTGAAACTTGACTCTTTCCTCTCAGAGATTAGATGATAAAAGTCGATTTGAATCACTTAGCCGTTCTGCTTTGTTTAACATATATTATACAATGAATGATAGCTTGCTCTGCGCATACATGTAAACATACCCTAAGACTCTTGAGAAATGAAATAAGGTAAAGGTGTGAAAATAATATAAATATTACAAGGATTTACTAATATAAATATGTATGTATAAATAAAAAAAGTAGATATGCGTAGAAAAAACAAAACTAATCAATTTGATTAGTTTTTTTAAGGCGTACTGCTGACAATTTGAATTAACTTTTTATAGATGCATGATCGAAGATATCACGAAGGTAGTGTATACAAAAATAAAATTAACATGTTATAGATGAATTTTTAGGGCAACTTCTAGTTTAATATCTATGTCCATTCAATTCTCTATGACTCCGACCATATCCAGATAAAGAATCAAACATATGTAGCTAAACCATACCAAAATTAAGACTTACTATGCGCCATTGAAAAAATGCCGAAGCATTTGAATATTTAAATTTAGATCTTTTTTTCCCATATTTTTGAAGATCTTCCAAGACGAATGTATTTTTTCACCTCATTGTCTACGATTGAACACTCCCCCTCAGCATCACCTTTAAATTTCAGCACCATTTCTTGAAAATTAATTGTCTTATAGAACAAGCTAAAGAGATGAATGTACGAAGGACAATGATATTTCATAACTTTTCCCTGTATCTTTTTGTGGAATAAAATCATTGACACTAACTGAACAAAAATGCTAAAGCAACTTGAAGTACATAAGATGTGCATTATATTGAATAATATGATGAATTGATATTCTTAACAATGACAATGTACAAATCTGCATGCGAAACGAAAAAAATCATCAACGTGTTTGCTAACGTTCATTAACCGGTTGGGAGCAGATCTGCGCTCCCTAGACACGTATGCGAATTCGGCCTATTTTACCTGCGTTTATAGGTTTTTAAAGCTTATCATTGATTACATCTCAAGTTTTTGAATGAATGAACGAGTTCTATTTGTCAAGTAATCTCATTTGCCGCGCAAACCGGACAAAAAATCATTCCAAATGTCGTCTTCGAACCGCGCATTAATTGTGTTATTCATATGTCAAAAAAGTGTTATTTTTATTAAGATGTATTAAGAACGAAAATATCTAAACATGTGCGTACATTTCTGACAGTAAATTTCGTTACTTATTTTCATAATTAATGAATAAATAATTTTTGTATAAATAATTTATAATTGAAATATAAGTTATTATTGAAGTCTATATATTGAGAAACCAGAAACTGCAACATCTTAGTGATTATTGTTGATTTTTATGTGAATATAACCAACACAAAAAAGTGTCTAAAAAACAGCAATCATGCGCGGCATCCGACCGGTTAACCAGATAAGTTTTATTAGATTACCATATTTTTAAATAAAAATTAAGTTAAAAAAAAACATTTCAAATATGATAAATAATACTGAGAAAAAAATAATATTCAAAATATTTTTTATTATTATTCTCGCGGCGATAAGACCGTGCTATCTACTCGTAAATTATGTTTGCAGATAATAAGGTCTAATCAAACCAAGAATGATATAATATTAACATATTTTTGATTCTGAGAGAATTTTTATTAATGTCTGTATTTAATTCGTTAATGGACACTTAACCAAGAACTAATCCGCAAAGTCGAGGCTTTTGAGATGTGGATCCATAGACGCATATTGATTGTGACGAATTACGAAGTTCTCCGGCGTGTGAAAAAAGATCGAGAAGTGCTGCGAACTATCAAGATTAGAAAGCTGGAGTATCTCTGACATATTATGAGAGGACCACAATATAGTCTAAACCAACTCAACATCCAGGGGAAAATAAGTGGTAAAAGAAATGTAGGAAGACGACGCATCTCATGGCTGCGTAACATGAGGGACTGGTATAAGTGCAGAATGATCGCCGACCTCCGATAGGAGATGGCATCATGAGAAGAAAAATTTATTAATTTGTTTAGTAAGAATGTAATCATTACTACTGTTATTGATGCTATTTATGATTTGTAATTATCCGTAAATTATTTTGTAACTTTTAACTGTATACCTTAATAATTATTTTATAAGATATAATACCGGTATGAAAGCACGAAGCAGATACGTGGAATTTTAACTATTTAAACTTTCTTAAATGGAATGTGTTTGAACGTAAAATCTTGTGAAAGATTTCGGTCCAATTTGCGATGATAGTATTTGACGTCGCCGTTATAATTTGATGTACCTGGCATCGTTAATTTGACAATTCATTGATTTCAATTGAGTCAGAAGGAAAAATATTCACCACGTGCGAACAGCAATTTCGATATATTAAAGAGGAGAAAGACTATCGGTAGATCATGACAACAATCAATGACTATCAAACTATGGCATAGAATATAGAGATCTGCATCTCTTCATTCAAGGCAAAATTGCCAACAGAAAAGGTTCCGGAAGACATCCTGGCTGAAAAAAAAAAATTCGGAAAATCCAAGGTCCAGCTATTTCGAGCTGCTGCCAGCAACATTATAATCGCCAACATGATCGCATAAGTCTGTTTATAGGACAAGCAATAGAAGAAGAAGAAAGGGAGATTTTTGTGACATGGTGACTATTAAAAATGCGTATGAAATATGTTTTTAAGTATATTAAACAATAAATCTTTAAATTGAGGTTATATTACTACGTAGACGATGAACGCCACACCTATTTGCGTGGCCATACATATTTTTTGCTTCTTCCATAACTATGCACCTTCCCTAACATGCTACATATTTTCTTATTACTGTATATTTATTTAAAATGTACCAAGTACAATTAATCAAAAATATTATTTTAATAGCTAAATTCTTGACATGTAACAATAATAAATTATATAGTTTTGTGGTAAATGGCTAATAATAACTTATACGTTTCTAAACTTTTTTAGATTTATGTATATTATATTATAAACTAAACTGGAATCGATAGTTTTTGTGACTTTCCAAAACGCACTTTCCAGTCAAAGGAAAATTAACTTCTTATTGGAAAAATCAATTGAAAAACTGTCGTTGTTTTATTCAATTTATTAAATATAAGTCAATCAATAGCAAGCATTACATTAAGTTATATTGAATTCGCATAATTTTTGTGACTATATTATTGTATAAAACGGATGAAGAACTATATAACTGGAACACACGAAGAAAAGCACCCGTATCGTGTTCTCTGTGAAGAAGTTCAAAGTTTTTCATCAATATATGGCAATATAATGGCAAGTATTAGGTTAAAATAAAACGTTTTTGTGACCTTCTAAACCAAATGAGTGAAGAAAAACTGTATTGTAATTGGAAAATACGTAGAAAATCATCTACGTAGTAAAATATGTACTTTGTAATTTGACATCAATTTACGAAAAATATAATGTGTGTTTCCATAGATCAGCCGCGAGCACTGCGTTAAGGCGTCGCGGGTAGGCGCGCACACATTTTCTCCGCCGCGCCGCCGGGAAAATCTATGACGAGTGGCAACACTGGCCGGCCGCGCGGCCCGCGCGTCCCAGCGATTTTCGATTCATTCAGTTGGCATCCGAGTCTTGTCGGGTTAGGTTGGCCGCCGTGCTCGCCGAACTGACACGGTACGACAACTGTCAAGACATTTTATAACCAAGTTGATGTCGCGCCTACTGATGACATTCGCGCTCCGCTGAATCGCAGAAATCCACAGTCCGATTTGAAACCGCCGCCGAACGCACCCGGCGTACTTTTGTACGCTTTGAGCGCGGGTCGAAAACTGTGGCATGGTTATTTCGCCACGGGAATAAAATTTGTCGCAACCGACTGTAAACAATAAGCGATCGAATCTGATTATAGTTAATTAAGCCTTGAAATAAAGAGTTAAATTGTATCTGTAATATTTACTGAATACTATAGTGTGTAAGTTACGATCGATTTTCTTTGGCGGCACTTAGGACCTTTTGACAACCGAAAGGCGGTTTTATTTGTTATTAACTACCCACTGCATAATTGCACTGAAGATCTCTGGGCGTCAACAGATTTATCTCCACTGACTGGTGAGTACAAATCAAAAATTTAAAAAATATATTATTTAATTCAATTAATGAAAATAATTAATTATCTCTTCATTAAAACATTAATAATTTACTCAAATCTTCTAAAAAATTGTACAAATCAATTTACTGTATTAATTTAATTATTTGCGTAATTCTACACAATTTAATTCATCAGTTAAATCACAATTTAATTTAATTTTATTCTAATAGGTTCTCTTTTCATAACACTATTTCTTGTATTGTAAATATTATTACACATTTATTTACCGACATAATTTGAGTGCATTAAATGGATATCATTATATTTAATTATGGCGCTATTTGCATACTTTATCGCCCTTTATCAGTCATAAAAAATACGTCTTGTCGTCATGGAAAAAGGTTTAACTCCTTATCCATTACTACGATTGATTAGCAATATTAAGTATCGGAAGACGTATATTTACATAATTACGTGACGCAAATATGAAAGTTACATATCCGATGAACCACATTACTATGCAACTAGATTTTCATCCACGGTATTAGCAAGTAATATTTACATTCGGCAATGAAAAAGTTACTAAAATAATTGATTTATATAATGACGTAATAAACACACAAACTAAGCGTACTTATATGCATCTAAATATATCAAATTTATTTAATTGCGTACTGTCTACGTTTACTGCACATAAATACTCGAAATGCAATTTATATTTAAATGGATAACGATATTTATTTAAAGGTTTACGAAAAACAATCGCTGACAATCGATGCATTTTGGTTTCTCACTTTAAATAAAGCCTTGTGTAAAATTTACTGCCTGATATGTAATAACATAAACAACGAATGATGAAGGTTATAGAACTGGATAGGAAGAGAGAGTGCATAAGTCCTGGAAGACGTACACAACTTCTTACATAAGTCAAGAACGAGGGGAAGTCCGAGAGTTAAGATGGACCTACAGATCTGACCTTAAGATCGATGTCAAGCGATTGATGGCGTTCTGTACTGACCGTGGTCTCGCAGTGGTGTGGTAACATCAATATTATTACTATTTTCAAACTAAGCCATACGCTTTTGCTGTGAAATAGGACAACCCTGATGGTCTCCTTGAGCGAGACTCGAACCCTCTGCCACTGTACCACAAGGCGAGTATCTCGGTCAATAGAACAACAAGCACATATATCTTCTTCTTCTTCTTCATCTTTGTTTAGCCCTGTTGATCAGTTGTGGCTGCTGTATATGTTGTCCTCTTGGGAGTTGGACCGTGTAATATACGTATCTTAATATATTCTATCTATGTCAGTTATCAACATGCCTTGGAAAATAAAACGGAATAACTGCAAGAATACTTACATTGGATGGGATCATAAAAAATGTTATCTCTATTTGAGTTTAATTATAATTTAATATTTTACTAATCGACTTTTGAGAGTAGCAGAACTCGCATCGACAGGTGAAGTATTAAACTATAAAAAAATATTGATTGTATTATTTGTATATATCTACTTACATTACTTGATTAATTACACCAACATGTTTCGGAAATAGTACACAACACCCTGACGAAGGAAAGGTATTTCCGAAACATGTTGGTGTAATTAATCAACTAATATAAGTAGATATATACAAATAATGCAATAAATATTTTTTTTTAAATGTGAATCTACAATGTTGCTGAATCAATTGAAAAAATATTAAACTATATTTCACCTGTCGATGAAAGATTCTGATACTTTCGAAACTCGAGTAAAATTTAATTTTTCAAATTTAACAACTCAAGAATGAACTTGAAATTAACTAAATCATCACGAATAATCTCTACGATAGTAACGTCAAATTCATCAATAATAGCAGAAATACTTATTTTCATCTTTCCCTTATCCTTTTTAGCTCGAATGTGTGTCATCTGGACCAGACCCCCCTTGTCCTTTCTTTTTATTACCATTACCTTCGATTCTACCCCAGTTTCCTCTATGGCCCTTGGAGCGCCATATGTAGAGACACGTACATGACCGTCTCTACACAATCATGTTGCGTAGAGGGTTGAAGAGGGATGTTAAAGTATGGGCGATTTCATACAAGTTGACGAGTCATATTACGTCAAGAGCACAGGGAGATTCGTGATAGACATCGTTCTAGGGAACCGGAAATAAAACTAATTTAAACAGCCTTCAAACGCAACAAAACTCAATGCTGGAAATGGTTTACATCTTGAATAACAAGATTCCCATTGAAACAGTTCTGCAAAGTTTATATCAATATTCTAACAAAGTTTCAAATACTAAAACTTAAACACAAGATTGATAACGGCGACACGGACATTTAATGAAACAAAACACAAGAAAATCGTCGACGCAATGAAATAATGTCTCAAAACTACCACAAAATATCAGGCAGCACGAAAATAGGATAATCGATATTCATTTGTTTCTTCCATCGCAGAAAACGGTAACCTTTTGATACTACGCCATTAAAATGTTATAAAAAATAAGTAAGAAACGTACTTTCACGTGAACAGAGGTACCAAATACAAATAAACAACTGCAAAATCTGTTGCATCTTTTTTAAACAACGTTATGTACCTAAATGTTTTTTTTAATCTCACTCTAATTATATTAAATTTTTACTGAAAATATTTTTAAAAATGTCTTCGCTTGAAATCCTACACAAATTTATCAAATGTTATGTTTTCTTTCACGAGAAATATATATTATGAGACTATAAACTTGACAATTTGACATTATTACATTTATAAATATACTTAGAGTTTCTCACTAACACATACGTTTAACGTTAAAAAGTTTATATTTGTATGTTTATTGTGTGTGATCATTGTCCATAGATAAAACTGGAATTGTTATGTACTGGTTGTGGTATTATTATCTGGGTATAAAATACATCTCTCAATGGTTGATTGTTTGCTTCGCACTCATCTCTGTACTGTCCTTTTCGCGAATCCAAGACGAATCTCCGAGAAAAGTGTCTTCCAAGTATAAGCGTCTTTACAGCCTTGACTTTGTGGTTGAAAAAAATTATTAATTTAAAAATCTAACAAACTTTGATTAATTAATTCTCAATAGGTTTCGATACTCACGTATTTTCGACAAGACAGACGCACATTAACCGATTCATGAAATATGTTCATTAATTTTAATGTCATCATCTCCTCCTTCCACGAATGAGACCCGATAATTGATTTCTTTGCATGTTTAGTTTATCAGTAAGTGTGTGTCCGTCTTGATGAAGATTACACTAGCATCGAAACCGGTCGACGATAAATGAATGAAAGTGTTTAAAACAAAGATTGATTAATTATAAATTAACTAAAACGTTCACGTTATCTATGAAAGAAAACCTTCGACGTAAGGTCAGTAACTCTGCGGATTTATTTGATATTGGTACAATTTTAGTTTACGTAGTAAATTTACGAATACTATCGACAAAATAATAATGTATTATATCGTAGCGTGTTTTACTATTAAAATTTTTTAGTATTCATTGCGTACGGGTCGATTTTGTGGTCATGGCACTCCAAGTATTTGTTGTTTACTCATAGAAACGTTGATGTGCGTCAGCGACATCTATGCGAGAAAGAGAAAACTTATACGAGCCGCCTCGCGTACAGTGCATACGTAGACAGAAATGCAAAACGCACTTGACTTCAGTAACCCATATTTTAAGTTGTGTACACCGCCCGCACACTATTGTTATTATAAAGGTTAATTTAACACATTGATAATAATTATCAATTAACTTTTTTTAAAAATCTCCGAAATTTCTCTGTCGTTATCCATTATATGAATATAATAAAATATACTGTTTGTTTTTAACCAAAAACTATTTTATTCTCCTACTAGTTTCGGCTGATGAAGGGCATTTATTAAGATGCGATTAATATTATTTCAGATAAATTATAGAAGTCTGACAAGGACGAAGCTATTTATATAAGAAACGTTTAAAGAATGGCGTGTTTTAAAGGATGGCCCAGGGCTCACAGTCTGTATGAGCTGGTTTAAGTGATCACTCTAGACAATGCAACGTTCACCAACTCCGTCGTCAAAACATCCACACATCAAAATTTTGAATGCTTTATACATGTTCCAAATCTGAAAATTTTCATATTTTTGAAAAGACTTATGCTTGAGACCTATGTAGTCCTCGTGAAAAATTATACACAGATTTAGCAAGTGGTAAAGAAAAAAAAAGTTATTATGTTCTCAGAACAAACATATAAAACGTTCCCTATCCGCAAAATAATGAAGCTCTAAGAAAATCTATGTGTACTATTTATAGTTTTTTTTTAAATATAAACATTTATATTTATATAAACAGAGCTAGTCCACAATACTTTACAGGTAGATTCCTGCCTTGATTATGTGTGAGTCGAAAATCTTAAAAAAACCATGCCCTAATATCAATAGTTATGGAGTTACGCAATATCAAAGTTTGCATGTTTTTTCAATATTTCTGACTTATTTTTTAAAAAACGTAGAAGTATCAGTACAGTAAATTACTTATATTGATTACGAAAAATGTAATCGCCTCAATAAAAGTTAAATAAAATAATAAAAATCATGAAAAATTCCAATTGGAAAATATTTCAGGTTTTTATCATTTTATTTGACTTGTATTAAAGGAAAATAATTTTTCATATTAGATGTAAGTTGCTGTAATGATAGTTCAAGATAGCAAAAAAATAAGTCAGAAATATTGAAAAAAAATGCAAATTTTGAAGTCGTTCATATGTTCTTAACTATTGATATTAGATCATGGTTCATCATCATTATCTTCGTCCCCTTGTCCGTAGGGTCGGAGGCCCAACGACTTGACAAGGTGTTTCCACGTTCCCCTGACTTGCGCTGCTTCTGCACGAGTCAACCATTTTTCTGTTGCCTCTCCCAGCTTAATCTGGGGCGACTCTCCGGCCGTCTTCCTTCCGGGGTTGCCAGGAGGATTTTCCTTGATATTCGTTCTTTTGGCATTGTTCTGGCATTCTTAGCAAATGTCCAATCTACCTCATTTGTGATTTTTCTATGCATAGGAGTAGAGGCTTGTGTGTGCCTTATGTCGGCACTTCTCATTCTGTCCATCAGTGTGACTCCCGCTACCCCCCTTAGAAAACTCATCTCGGCAGCCTGGATCCTTGCCCTCGCTCTCTTCGTCAGGATCCAAATTTGATGGCCGTATGTTAGGGTGGTCCTGTACACAGATTTGATAAGTCAGTCTTGTCTTGACACTAAGTTCGGATTTTCTTATCACTGCACTATACAGAGAACGTAGGACGCAGGCTGCAGCTCCGATTCTTCTATCTATTTCACATTCCTGCCTCTCGTCGCTAGAAAATTCCACTCCAAGGTATTTAAATTTTTCAACTTGCTTCAACTTGGTCTCCTGTATGCTGATTGAGCACTGCTCTTGGTCTCTTCCTACGACCATAACCTCTGTTTTGGCAGTACTGTTCTTCATCCCTACTTGAGTGTTATGGTTGCTTGAACATTTTCAAATCATAATCAAGCAGGAATCCACCTGTAAAGTATTGTGGACTAGCTCTGTTACATCCTGTATAGTTATAATAAAAAAATAAACTAGAAACAGACACACCAGTGGCCGACAGAATAGGGCCAAGAATAAAAAATCGATTGATAATGGACTAACATAGCGAAATTGGTATCCTTGTTCATCGGCATGTAATAGTTCCGGTGGTAGCAGCATCTTTTTCTGCTTTATTTTTTTCTGTCAAGCTTTCTTTAATTTTTTAAACTAAATCAAAGTACATTTTAAATTGTTAAAAGATTATTATGGTCGAAAATAACTAGAGTTTTTTTCACAATTTTTAATGCTGTGTGTGTGTCGTGACTTACATTGCATATGAAGGAAAATAATTTCTGGACTTAAGATTTAAAAAGCTAAATCTGGCTCAGCTAAAAGCTAGAGAGCTCCTTTATCACTGAAACCTTTGAATTTGAATAAAATATACGCAGTGCAGTTGGTGTGAAGATATCAGATCCATTCAAGCCCTTGGACTCCGATGAAGTCATGGTTAACGTGACCTTAAAATGTTAGGCGTTGACTATTATGTACAGGACCCGCAGGTAATTCAATGCTGACCTTGTAAAATACAAATCACAGGTAAGCTATGTTATCTAAGTTGCTATATTATTTAATTTATCTATCTATCACCTAACCTATCAAAAATGACGGTACTTTTACATGTCGGTTACAAAGTAATAGGTAATTATTTATATAATATATTAAAAAAAAGAAAAAAATTGGGATGAGACACGGATATAGTACTAGGTATAGAATACACTACATTACAATATTTTTTTAGTAGGTATGTTAAAATTTTTAAGATCACGAACACTGGATTTTGTCTCCAGAAGAATCGTCATTCTTAAGTAATAATAAGATTGATACGCACTCGTGGTCATTTTCCACTTTTCAGAGGGCAGATCCCCGGCTACGATCTCCGCTCTGACGTGCTATCAAACAATTTGGGGAGTGATGATCACTAAGGGTGGTGGTGGGAAAATTTAAATGAAAACATTCATGTTCAAATTTTGCATGTATTTAAAATATTTGGAAAATTATTATAATCTTAAAACCTAGCCTTATTATCTAACCTTATATCTAACCTGTCTACCGTCTGGTACGTACTGGCGACGTCTTGGTCGCGGCGTCGCGGCACTGTACGCATCACGGTGCGATTCCCTCGCGCGTCTGCTCCAGCGACGCCGAAGGTGACGCAGGGCGTAAGGCCCACCTCACGCTGGTCTGCTTCTGGCTGGCGGCGGGGCTGGTTATCGCCCTGATAACCAGCTGACCATCTCCAATGGTCTTCGGCTCCGTCCTTGTCCTCTTCTTCCTCGTCCGTAACAGCGGCCACGTCAGGCTATATCAATCCACCTGACGCCGCTGTTGGTGGACTCCAGACGTCCTCCTCAGCCTGCTTGACTGTCGCCTTGACAGTCAAGATCACGTCAGACCACCCGGCTCTCCAGGTAGTCTTCTTCCTCCGCTGGGGCTTCTCGGCATGGTCCTCTCGACTGTCGCTCTGACTAGCCGAGATCTCTTTCCTCTCCTTCCGGCACTCCTTCCGCGGTTCACTTAATTGATGGTCGGCTGACAGCATCTCATCACTGCCGGCCGACGCCGTATGTCACATCACAACTCCACTTCCAACTAGCTACTGTCCTTCTACACTTCCAAGTCCTAACTGCCTGTCCAACGAACTACTCCCAACTACTTCCAAGTCCCAACTGCCTGTGGGAGTGGCCACGCAGGGTTTTTATACATTCCAGCGTCCGCTCGCTTCCCTTCAACGTTTTTGGCACTACCCTCCTGTCCAACACTTAATCTTATTCGTTAGGCCTAATTTTCGGTCACGCCTCTTAATATTATTTTACTTAATTAATCTTAACTAACAAGAAATAAAAATCTTAAAATTAATACCACTTATAAATAATTTTTAAGATAAATCATTATCATTATGATAACCTAAAGAGTGAAAAACGAAAATATGCTCATAATTCGTATGGATGTCATATATACAAAAAAATATATTTCTTCACTCTAGTTCAAAAAATAAAGAAGTCTCCTTTACGAGCGGCTACATCTTTATACTGTTTCAGGGGTATAATCGAATTCAACCGTAGATGGCGATAGCGTACTTGTATTACATAAAATAACCAACTACATAGCAGAATATTTAAAAGACCGAAAACAACAAACTAAAGTAAACGATAAATACGCAGAATAAATAGAAAACAATCTAGGAGTGCCATAAGGATCTGTATTAGGCCCTGTACTGTTTCTTATATATATAAATGATATGTGCAAGATATTAAAAAATTGTAAAGTCAGGCTGTTTGCCGACGATACTTCAATATACATATCTGGAGAAAACTTGGAAGAGTTAGTAAGAATGTTAAATGAAGAATTAATTAATATATCGAATTGGCTTAAAATGAATAAATTAAAATTAAATGCAAAAAAAAAAACAAAAGGTATGTTAATAGGAAATAAAAGAAAAAATGATGAGATAAAGATAGAGATTGATGACGAAGAAATAGAAATAGTGGATACAATAAAATATTTGGGGATAATTATAGATTCTAAATTATCATTTAAAAAACATGCTGAATACATAAAAAAGAAAATTGCAAAGAAAGTATCATTAATGTTGATTCAGCTAAGCAGAATCAACATCTTCAAACAATAATGTAAACGGCACATAACAATGGAAAATACATGAAGAGAAATATTATTTATTTAATTATTTAATAAGTTTACATATATATATATATATAATGTTTATTAATATACGCTAATGATAAACAATGTATCATTAACTAAATAGAGATAAGTAAATAAAAATAAATAAAATATATAAATACCATATAGGTATACAACTTTGCAAAATTTTAAATATGTGTGGTCGATTACGGATGGAATCGGTGATAATATAATAAATAATAATCGTAAAGTAATATTAACTATATGAGGTCTGCTCTGGCATCATGGATATATTAAATATTCAATGTAATGCGATCATGTACGAATTGGTATATGTTCTGCACAGCGTTTAGGCATCTACAATGCAAGCGGCAGACAAGTAAACAAAATAAATTCGTAACAATTATTGACACACGGTAATTGTTGCGGTCGTCATGGTGAAGAGAATTTTCATAAAAAAGAATTGATATTTATATTCTAGGGGTATAGATTATTGTAAAAACAATTGATATTATATAGGCGTGACTTTTAATTTTAATTGAGCGAGAATATCGTCATCAATGTAATAATAATAATTAGTAGCACAATACATATAGTGTGTATGTACCACATTCGCATATCGTTTTTACCTTGTACGTTGATGTTAAAATAGGTCTTACTATCTATCAGGGTCATTAAAATTATGTTAAGAAATATAATAAATAATCGTGATCGTGGAGCAAAAAGATGTTTGGAAAAACTAAAGCAAATCAAGTAGAGGAAAGTAGCCAAATGTGGAATAGTATCCCCAATATGGAATACCGCCATTTTTCGTAAACGAATACTCTTAGCCGTACATAACAGTGATCTTCTATCTCTTTCTTTTATTATACTAGCGTATAGGTTTCGACTTGTCAGTCGAGCGAGTGTTGTGCCCGCGGTGAGAGTGTTTTGTTTTATCGCTGTGAGCGAATGAGTATTGGCCTCGTGTGTGAGCTCTGGGTACATTATCATTGCACTGGTGCAGAGTTAGACACTGAATTTGTGGTTTTTGCAAGTAGATTAAGTTCCTTATTTAGATTTGAACAAAGTTCCTATAGTATCTGACATAAATTAAAGTTTAGTGTTCATTGTAGTATTCCATATTTGGGTATTTATTCCATAATTAGATTTATATTAATTGTGTGTTTTGAGAAAATATTATACTTTCAATTAATATATGTAACACAAGACTGTTACTAAGTTAAGCGCAAATGTATGATTGATTGTAATTACGAATAAAAGTTTTTAATTTATAATACCTTTTTTTAATGTCACAATAACAAAATGGTATTCCATATTTGGTTACCTGGATTAACAGAATCATCAAAATTAATTTTATTACCTTCTAAGAGTTCGTCAGACAATAAACTCATGTCAGCCCCTTTTCCAATCTTCGAAGCACTTCTGGAACGATTCAGTCAATTCTGTCTTATCTTTTCAATACTAGAAAAACTTTTCATGTTTTTTTTTTCATTTCTGGAATAGAAAGAAGTCGCGATGTGCCATATCTGGCAAATAGAGGTATCATATCGGTGTTGCTTTTGGCCAGAAGTTTTGAAATATTTATCCCATCTTTTCCATAAGCACAAAATCGCCAAGCACACCAAAATAAGTGTAGTAGCGTTTGCGACAACCAACAATGAAGCAAGCATCTAATATGACTACCTACATCAAGGATAGGTGTACCAATGCAACAAAAAAAATTATGACGATTGATGTACGCGATGCGAGTCGCCGCCTACATGGGGGGGAGGTGAATATGGTCGGGAATAGGGATAAGGAAAATAAAGGTTAAGAGAAATAACGAGACGATAAAAATATAAAATGGACTGTATTGGGTCGAGAAAAGGAGGAACGTTTCTACTAACCTTTTGTCTCTTGGCGTCCTTCCCCCTGTCACCTCACCAAAAAACTGTTTCACTCGGTTGTGGCGCCAACTCGCGTTAATCCGTTGTCCGGCGGCGACGAGACGAAAAAAAATGTTTACAAGATGCACTGTTCAATACAAGACGAAAATTTACAGGGCAGGAGGCGAGAAAGTGTGTCCTGCCGCTTTTATAACGAGAATAATGAGACTAGTAGAAACGAAAGGTAAATTGGTACTATGGAAGGTAGGAATAACTTGTCGATAGGGACCAATCAGTGTTGCCACATAAAAAAAACAATATTCTGCAAAAATCTATTTCTGTGCCAACGTGACGTCACGAATATCGAACAATTGGACTTATACTGATTTCCAAATTAAAAAAAAAATACGCGTTTTTTACCAAACCTCGTAAATGTAGTGTCCTTGATACTTATCAATCAGTGTAAACCTATAAAGAATCATTGATCTTGAGATCAAGAATCTTCGGATATAATCTTCTTTATGTCAATACAATTCTTTCGATGTATCCTTGTTAACTAAATATTGAATAAGGATGTCGGAGATTGATTAGGTCCCAGAATATATTGAAACTATCGTGAATCTATCTCCACAATAATTGCGACTGATTATTCGATAAGTTGACTTCCTTATTCGGGCTTTTCTATAGAAAGCAGAAAGCTTAATTAAATAAGATCCAAAAATCAATCTTCAGATTCAGAGTCCTCCTCCATTCCACGAAGGGTAGATAGAAATAATATGTGATATGTTTACAAATTAGTTTTACCTTTGCTTTGCATTGCTGTAATAAAGGTCTAAATAGGCTATAAAACCGGCAATATTTTATAGAAACGTGCAATGTTAAACTCATATTTTAGCTATAGGTCGACCACAATCAAAAGACCGTTCCCTAGCTTTGTCCGGTAAGAAGAAAGCGGAGGAAAGTTGCCTGGCAAGCCCGTATTACAAGCCTCAATACGATATTCCAAATAAATATATATTATTTAGTTTCAAAAAGGTTACTTACTTACTAGAAAAACTTATTTTGTGTTCATTTTTTGCATCGTAACAATACACATATTTTTTGCGCACATTCTTTTGAATGCGGTCTAGCTATAATACTTAAATAATATTTCTGCAAATTGGAAAAACCAATTATGTAAAGTGAAAACTATTTAAAATAATTTTAATTTAATCCGATATAACGTTATACCAAAATTCATAATAATTATGCGTTTATTCCAGCGTAACCAGGCTGAGTGTACAATACTTGATCGGCCTTATATACAAATTACAAAAAGGGAGAATGCAATCAAATAGAGGAATAGATTTACAAATTATAAATAGCAGCGGGATGCAATAGAGATCAATCACACTAACATTTCACTATCACATAGAGGCGGTCAGTAGTGAAGCATTGAGAATGCTAGGATTTGTTCTGCGTATTGCCAGGGTTTTTGAAAATACTGGTATGAAGTAGACTCTTTCTTTATAGAAGAGCCGACCCCAAACCTTGGCAATGAGTTGAGACAGTGCAAGGAAGAAGAAGAAGATATATTTTCGTTGCATAATAATAATAAAAGTGGATCATTATGTTGTGCCATTTTCGTAAGTATTTCACTTCAAGGACGCTTTACACAAACGTTGTTTAGTCGATTTTTTTTCGATTCCTTAGAGTCTACGATACTCTGAGTAAAGACGTACCACTATAACTTGGCGTGCGAGGATGGGCGTCCCTATCGCGCAACAGAAGTTGTCAGGGTGTAAATTTATTATACAATACATAATGTACAGAATGTCCGGTGACCGGTGTCGTATTAAATACAGAAATTTGGTTGGGCGGCACTAAAGAAACCATGCAATAATGGCGGACGTTCTATCTGTCAAACTGTCAGACGGTAATATCGGTCCATTATTCGCTTTTTCAGCTTCGCAAAACTTTAATACTTGCACCATCTCGGACAGTTTAGGATGTTTTGGACATAATAATTCAGTGTATATTGGTAATCAAGATGTTACAGCTCCCGACCAAGTACGAAATTGAACTAAATGACAGGGTGAGGGGTTACCGCCGGGTGCGGGCGGGGCGGGTTTTAGTTCAAAATTCGCCGCACGCCAAGTACGCTGGACAAGCAATACTCTACATACGGCTAGACCGCCTAATCTACTTCTACAAGTGCATCAGTTCTATAACTTTGACACTTTTACAAAATGACTTATTTTATTATTATAATGTTTACAATATTACAACATGTTAATACATCGTATGTTTTATATTACATGAATTCGAAAGAGTAAAACTTTTTTAAGAAAAATCCTACTATCCTACATTAGTCAATACTCTATACTTATATATAAGGAGATAAAACTTATAAGTTTGGATGTAGGAGGTAATCTCCGAAAATACTCATCCGATTTTAAAAATTCTTTCACAAATATTTAGAATGGACTTTCAGGATAGACATGGATTACGTATTAGTCCGTTAAAATAAAAGGGCTTTTCGTGGTGACCTATTTTACAACTAAAGTCGACGAAAAAATGGTCGAGCGACGCGTTTTTTACGAACGCTGCCTTAACAGTAAGAGATATTTAAACACTTTATATAGAGAAGTTGTAGAACTCAAAAAGTTTTATAAAAAAGTCCGTGACGACATGTATCTATATGTTAAAGTTAATACACAAATTGATAAAATATTAACAAATTTCGAAATAAAACACTGAACTTTGTTTTTTTCCACTATTTTATATTTGAGACTTGTAACATTACCTGTTTCGGAAATATCCGTTTCCTTCATCAGGTGAATTAAGACTTAACTCACCTGAAGAAGGAGACAGATGTTTCCGAAACATGTAGTGTAACAAGTCTCAAATATAAATTAGTGGAAAAAAACAAAGTTCAGTGTTTTATTTCATAATTTGTTAATAATGGATTTTCACAAAGTTAACGCCGAAACGTTCAATTACTTCATAAAATATGACTAAAAGTTACTAAAAATCTACGCGTTAATAAAAAAGTTTACTAAAAGTTACTAAAAAAGTTCCTAAAAACCTACGCGTGCGAAGCCTTTTTTTAAAAAGTGTTTTTCTGATGCGCTGTTCCATATTACGGAGGGAGGAAATATTTATGCCCCTTGTGTGCCTTTTTTCTCCAATCGTAACGTTCTATAAAACGTAAAATAAAAATATAAAAAAGAAACTGAAAAAATATATCACAAATTAACATTTAAAATACGATGCTAAATCACACCGACGTCATCTCGCCGTTCATTGTAAAACAGATTGCGTCAGAGATCCGTGTATCTCCCCGATGAACGGTGATTTATGGTGGACTCATGGCACCCATAGGAAGGATTACCAGTGTGTGCCTTCCGGTTATTATCCGCACATCCTGGGACCTCAGAATGGACGATGTGCGCTCGGATAGTATTGTCAAACTCACGCGCCTTGCGGGAAGTTCGATCCAGCGATGAAAAAGTAATCATTAAACTTTTATAAATTAACAATATTTTTACATTTATTTTTAAAGAACTCAATTACTGGATTTTATCCACAGAGGGATGATCATTGATCAAAATTAATTATAGAAATCTCACGGAGACGAAATTATTTATGTGGGAAATATGTATGGAAGCCTTTATAGGGCAGCCACGGGGCTTGTGACCTGTATTGGCTGGCTTAAATGTCACTTTACAATCTAAAAATCCACATGTTAATTTGTTTTGAAAATTGTATAGGTATATTTTCTTTATTTGTTTTATTTTAATTTTTGTAGGAACTATGCCATTGCCATCTACGGTCGAACATTTGTAATTCCTATGACATAGTGTACATGCATATTGCCGCTCGTAAAAATTACAATTAATACAGCTCATAAGCCCTGTGGCAACCCTATAAAAACTTATTGTAACCAAACATGTTTCCCCTATAAACAGTTTCGTCTCTGTGATACTTCTATAATTTATTAATTTTATAAATTAATTTATAATGATTGCAATCATTATTCTATATCTATATGTTTTCATAACGCACCCCAGAGACAGTGAAGTGGTTAGTGCAGTTTTCTCGCCGCGTTGCACGAGTGGTTTTGCTTCGTCAGCGGCGTAGCGAGGAAACTGCTTTAGCATTAAAACAATATCGAACTGGATGGCGAAAGTGTAGGGACGATACGGGAGATTTTGCTCGTAGAATGGCCCTGGATCTGTGGTGGGTCCCACTACACACTGTAGAAGGATTTATGGTCTCTAAAGGGATACGGAAATGCAGACTTTCTGAAGTTCTGAAATCGAAATACTCTCGCATATCGTAGAATGCTTAATTTTGCGGAATATCTTATTAATTTATAAAATTATTCAGGGAATCACTGGAATTAATTAGCATTAATTTAATGTGTTCAGTCGTGACGTGCTTGTTGATCTAGTAGTCACGACATCTTCGCATGCAAGCTCGCCAGTTGTTGAGGCTTCTGAGGGGACCATCTTCCAGTAATATGGTCATGCCACGTCTTCCGCGGTCGCCCTCTCTTTCTGGCGCCATCAACACTTGCATTATGCATCTTTCTTACCATTCTTTCCTCATTCATTGGCTCAAAATGCCCAAATCAACCTTTCTTAATTCTTCGAGTTATGCTAAGATCAGCTTAACATTCATTTCTAATATCTTCATTCTTTTCTCTATCATAAATGGATTTACCACACATAACCTAATAGATATCATCTCCACTACATTCAGTCCATTTTCGTTCTTCTTCTGCCAGCTCCAGGCTTCACTTATTGCGTTAACATTTTAAATGTACATTTTTGAATACTTAAACTGAATTTGTAAAATTAATTAATTACAGAGCGATTGTTGATCAGGAAGTGGTTCAAATATTAATCGCTCACAGGTATGTGAAACTGCAAAGCTTTCGTTAATTCATTAAAAATAAGTAATTTAATAATTTAACTGGACGTAGAAGAGCGTTTGAGAAGAAGTCTCCTTTGGGCTATTTCTGTAAGGTTTATTTCATTGTCGTCTATGTTACAATGTACGTTTACTATTTGAGCATTGCCAGTACACTGGACAATCCTTTGAGACAACTTTGTCGGGTAAGCCCAAAGTCACCAGTGGCGACTTGTAAAGGAGGCTTTGTAAACATCCAGATAAATCAACAGATGATGTAGCAAGCGTGTTACTCAATACTACGGACATGGTCTTACAAATATCGAGTAAATCGAAAAATCATGTTGAACCTGTATTTTCCACTTCTTCTTCTTCTTCACCCTTCACTCTCCACTGCTCTCTCTATATATGTAGGACTCTTCCACGCCCTTCCTTCCTTTCTTGTTATTTGCTAGCTGTAGCCATTTCTCCCCCCCACAGCGGCTATATCGTCGGCCCAATTCTTTTGAGGTCTTCCGATGCCTCTTTCATTCTCCCAAGGTCTCCACTTTAGAACTCTGGGAGTTCATCTTGTAGCACCCTGCCTTGCAACATGCCCTGCCCATTGCCATTTTAGCTTCGCTACACGCTATTCACTACTCTAGCTCTGCGCCTAATTTTATAATTTCTTTTTTATCTCTTAGACTTACGCCAAGTATGGATCTCTCCATGAATAGTTATGTACATTTGAGCGTTTCTACACTTTTCTTTGTAAGGGCCATAGTCTCCACTCCATGTATCATCACTGGTAGTATGCACGATTCAAAGGCTTTTCTTCTTATGTTGTTCCTGTACAGAATATGATTTTTTGATATATTATGCAATAAAGCTAGTTCACAGATAGTTTCCTGCATAAATCACAAGCAAATGTAGTAGCAACAATGTTCCCATATCAATAGTTATGGAGATAGGATCGATTTTCTCTTCGCAGAATATGGATTACATGTCTAATCAATAGATTAACTATTTTAAAATTAAGCGAAATCACCGACCACTGAATTACCAGGCGAGAGTCATAACCACTGCACCAACAAGCTATTCAATGTTTCCGAGTTAGTTTCCGTAAAAGTTGGACTATTTTTAAAGTAAATTTTATCGAATATTAAAAATTTATTCACTTTAGTACAATACAACTCAAACAAAACTAGCAAAAAAATATTGATTTTAAGAGGCCACACCTAGCTGAGCGAGGAAAGAAGAAATCATTTTATTAAGATTGTTTAGGGTATACAAAGTAAATAAAAATGGCATAAAGTCATCTGATCTTTAAATAAAATAAAAAACAAACACCATAATTTTTATTAGAAATATTATATAATATGTGCAATATCATGAGCATGATATCTCCTCGAAATATTTATGAATTTGTAATTTTTACAAATATTATTGAAAAAAATGGCCACCGTTTGTCAAGCTTAATTTTTTAATTAATTATTACAATTTGAATTAAAGTAACCTCTCTCTACAAGATTACGATTTAAAATACAGCTGTAGTTTATTTTTTACAAATTGCTGAAAAACTGCACTACCTGCTCGCACATCGGCTTTCGGATGTGCTTTTACCAGATGCGCCTTATTAAATTTTTTTATTTTTTATTAAATTTATTTAGTGAATGTACAAACTTAAGAGTGACTGCATTCAATATAATATAATTAATACACATTTAAATTACACGCTTACCCACTTTTAAATGAGAATTTTTTCTCGTGTTTAAAAGTGGGGGCATTGTCATATATGCATCTGTCTATTGTTAATGTAATCGTTAGTGTAAGACATTAGATTAAATAAGTAAGATATAGACAAAGAAACATTATAAAAATTAAGACATTAAATTAAGTAAGTAAGATATAAACAATACAAGAATACAAAAATGTAAGACATTAGATTAAGTAAATAAGATGCATACACAAGGAAACGTTAAATTATGTTATAAAAATTAAAAATTAAGAAGGTATTGTAAATATTTAATAAATATATTTAAAAGAGTATAAAAAATATAACAAACAATAAAAAAAAACGATTTTTTATTCGTTCGGGTAGGTGTGACAAAGCAAATAAATTTTTAATAAACGATATTAGTTATTTATATGGTAGTTCAATGTTTTAGAAGAAAAAATGTAAGAAATATTGAAAAAAAAAATGCTAAAAGTCGCTTATGTCCATAAATATACGAAAATTGATGTAACAAACATTTTCGGCCCATAATTTGGGCAGGAATCTACCAGTAATCTGTAATCAGTGTATTTAATTACTTCAAAGTACAAGGTATCGTTTTACATACAATTTGCGATGAACAAAACACCGCCAAAGGAAGGAGTAAATCAATATTCAAAACGCCGTAGCTCAATATTTCAGCTTGATGTCAGATAATTCGCTGCTGTTTGCAAGTGCATGGAACGGCGCCATTTCCGACGAGATTCCTCTCCTCCTCGCGTCCAATAAATTCTCAAAAAGGCAATCTGGGGAGCTTTAGAAGCTGACGAGGTCGCGTCGGGAGGGCCCGGGGCGGCGTCACCACGAAAGTCATTTGTAACGTTTGTAACATCTGCCGGCGGGAGCGGCCGCCCGTAACACGCCGGGATTACTGCGGAGGTAGTCGGTATTTTGGTTCGCCACAAATACGGCCGTGTGTGTGGTGATCGGCACTGCGCAGAGTTTCAGTGGTGCACAGCTCGTGAGGATCAAGCGACAATTTTCCTCTTTTGAGGAAATTTTAATGAAATATATACAGGGTTATTAGGAAAACATGAATGACCTCGCGGGACTATGTTCATACCTTGATTATAAGTCGAAAAAGTAGAAAATATAAGTTCAAATTAAAAGTCGAAATGAAAAAGCCATGGAGATGTGCGACATCAATTTATTTTTAAAAATATTTCTGAATTTTTTTATATAAAACGTTGGACTATCGTTATGGTGACTTGTATCGAATATGAAAAATTCATTCCCTTTAATACAAGCTAAATAAAATATTAAAAGCCTTTTAATTTCAATTCGAAAACATTTCAATTGGAATTTCTGCAGGGTTTTTATCATTTTTTTTTAACTTGTATTGAAACGCATGAATTTTTCGCAATTGATATATGTTACTGTAATGATAGTCCAGCTTAAAACAAAAAAGTCAAATATTAAAAAAAAATACAAACTTTGATGTCGCATATTTGCATAACTATTGAAATTAGGTCATAATATCTGCATGAACATTTTCAACTCGTAATCAAATCAGGACTATAGTCCTCCAAGGTTCATAATGTTTTCCAAATAATCCTGTATATACCCACGGTAACAAAGTCAGTTCACATTTTTTTACAGGTAGATATATTCCTGCCTAAATGGGATGAAATTGTTTTAATAACAATGTCCTGACTTCAATACTAAACTTTCTTACAAGTAAAATTTCTGACATTAACTACACCCACCCATACCTCATCTCTCTCACTTAACCCCCACCAAAGTTGACTTTCTGTCTCTTTCTTTCCTCAATGTTTTCTTGATTGTTTGTGATTCTGTTTTTAATTAGTATATTATATTCAACCCTGATAAAGGCTCAGCTTTGAGCTGAAACTAGTTGATAATAACCCAGTAAAGTGATGTCAAACAAAGTGATATTTTATTTAAAAATATTTTTGACAAGTTTTTTAATTTTTATATTCCTCTTATTTAGAAAAAGTTAATTAACAATGATTGATATAAGATTGAAATGAAATGAAATCCCCTCTGGACGACGCCTACCGGGAAGACCACCGAAAAGATGGAGAGATAGCTGGACCTCGTCATCCCAGGAGGCGTAGTTTTCTGTAGCACAGATCAACAGATCTACTAAAAGAAAAAAAAGAAAAAGTTTGATAAATGTTACTTTAATGATACTCCAACGTTTTTAAAGACATGCTAGAAATTTAAAAATTATATTCATCGAAACATTAAAATTCGTATTTTTTTATTATGCAAAGTACATAAACAAAGGACTCGTGTCTTAAATTGTAATTTTGTTAAAATGCTGTCTTTATGCTTATGGTACAGACATAAAAAACACAAAAAATAAATAAATACACATTCGTAGTTCCGAGTTTGAATAACAAACATGGAACTACGAATGTGAAAACAAAAAGGTAACTATTTGCAAAAATCATCTTTGAAAATAGTAAACAGTAGCAAAACCACCGCTTGGAGTATATGATGTCTTTACAATATCATAAATCGGAGCCGATCAAATTAATTTCAGTGTTGTCACGAGATTCTAAAATCGAGAGAAACTGCATACAATTGAAGATTTCCATTCAGTCTTGACCTTTTGGAATGTTCTCGAAGTTGGTAGAATTCACGAGAAGATTCTAGAAGAGACATTCCCTATATAAAAGGCGGCGTCGTCACGCCTGGGCAGTTGTGTTTTGACAGCAAGCGAAAGTCATAAAAATGGGTGAAAATATAACGAACTATAAATCCGTACGATAGACAACGAAGTTCAGAATAAACAGTGGCGTGTAAAGCATCACCAGGGACGAGTGGAACTTTCTAGCGAACTCTAAAATAGTGGGAATTACAGAATAGTGATTCAGCCTTAGTCGCTCGTTGGTGTAGTGGTCACGACGCTAGCCGAATGTTCTAGTGGTCGGTGGTTCGACTGTTGGTCTTCCAGGTCACCGATAATTTAATCCTATTTTAATAGCACAGGCCGTTAGCTTAGTTGATTAGTAATATTAAGAATACTAGCTGTACACCCGTGTGTCCACACACAAAATCACGGGACATATCACAAGTATAGCCGGATTTTGAAGCTGAAAATTAATGAATAGAAAACAATTTTTTTTTTTAATTTGACTTTATTTGCTTAAAGCTTAAACTAAATATTGTATTATTTCGATTGGTACCTAGTCTCATTACTAGTTTATTTTTAAATTTTGTTATGTTCATATAATATTATTTCCTTTATATATATTTTATCCTATGTTAATTATACCTATAACTAAATATGATATGTACTTATGCAAGAAAATGGAAAAGAAACGTGCCGACAAGCTGTAGAAGGCTTGGCACGATCTAAAATAATGGAAATATGTATAAATTTAATCATAAATAATGATAAAAAAATATTAATAAAAATATCAATACCATGTAATTTGGTGGGGCGACCTTTGCGTGTTGCATGAACCCGCACTGATTGCGTCTCACATTCTTTTTTAAATAGAGATTTGACTCGAGTTCCGTGTTCGTGCTATAATTTGCGCGTTTTTTTCGAATCTCACCGCAGCGAGCCTATGAAAATATCTATATATAAATATGGAAATTAACACCTCATCTTTACCCAAAAGTCAAAAATTATGAATGGCTCCACAGCCCATTGTGGTTCTTGCCTCCTCCAGCATTCCTCTCCATCTTCCTCTATCCTGACATACACTCCTCCAATCGCTGATGCTTATAGTTTTCACGTCTTGCTTCACTCCATCCAGCCATCGGAGTTTGGGTCTACCAACGCTGCGTCTACCTTGGGGCTTTGTGTGGAGAATCTTTTTTAGCATTCCCTCTTCACTCATTCTTTCTACGTGCCCTGCCCATCGCAGCCTCCCTATTTTGATAAATTGTATTATGTTGAGCTCACTGAAAATATTGGAGACCTCCTCATTGTATCGTATTCTCCAAACTCTGTTTATCTGTACTGGACCGAATATTTTTCCGGGTATTTTTCTTTCCAATACAAGGAGAGACATTTCATCCTTTTTATTCAATACCGAGTATTCAGAGCCATACGTTAATACAGAACGTAATAATATCTGATAGATGGTAACTTTTGCTTTCCTTGACAGCATTCGGGATGCAAGATGTCTTCTCAAACTGAAGAAATATTTATTTGCCACGTGTAGTCTGTGTTTGATCTCGGTTGATGTGTCATTTGCATTGGTCACTATTGTTTCTGAGTAAGTGAAATTGTCAATACATTCGATTGTGTGTGAGCCTATGTTGATTGTGGTCGGAGCTTGGTTATTCATAACTGTTTTGGTGACAGGCATATATTTAGTCATAAGGTTAAAAAACTTTATCTAAAGCGAAATCAAGTAATAAAAAAAAAAAGAGCGAGCTTTACAGTAGTTGCATATGATATAACATTTGACATCTGACATTTAAAAATATCGATTGAACACCAACAGAAATTAACATCAAAATTGAAAAATCTAATATAGTTATATCTATATAGTTATTAATTAGTAAATAGAAGTAATGAAAATGCATGTGCATTTATTTATCTTTGAATTTTGCCGCATTAGGTAAGTACCGTATATCTACATATGCATTTTGTTTAGAAATGTGTTATTTATTTTCATATGTAGATGGCGGTAGTGCGCCGCCATACATATTGTATGAAAACTTTGAATAAATATTTAAAAATAATCACACAAATTACATAAAATTTGAGAATGAATATCATTAAGGGTAGTTATTTTTTACATTAATGTAATAAAATGAAGTATTTATTGGATAGTGTTGAAGACATAAGCCAAAATATATCAAAGTTACAACATAAACACGCTTGACCTCAGTGAGCTTGACCTTGAAATATATATACAAAATCAGAAGCATTGGCCGGTAGTGTGCGTCTTCGCTGTGATGGTACTTGCTGGACATTGATTTGTTTATAAACGATGATTTTTTCTACCGTGCGTGCTCTGCGCGCGCTCATTGGTCAAATGAAATTACGCGCGCTTCCCTGACGTCTTATTTCCTGTTACGCGTTTCCGTCCTTCACGAAATCACTGCCGCAGGTTGCAGGAAAGCGAGAGGAAAGGTGTTACACACCATAAATAATTATTAGGTCTCGCCTTGTCGCTTGTTGTTTCTAAGATCTCTCGCTACAGAATTGTTATGTCAATATGGGACTTAAATATGTTGCGTATAATATAAACCATTCGATACAATATTGACATTACGTTTCACATTGTTTGCAGTCTCGCTCCAAAGTCCCGGCAAATTGACTGCTCTGTGTGTGGAGCACTGAGTGACAGGCTCGCTCACACGCCGTGATGTGGATATTGGAGCCCTTATTGTTATTGCCGTGTTTCGGTTTGTAATCACCCGAGCGTTATCAGACTCGATCTTCTCAAGACAAACAAAAACAGCTCCAAGTTTGATTCACAGGGCAAACATGATCGGAAGGCAAACATATTTGTTTTCAACCTTTTTCAACCCTCGATAAAAAACATTCATACATCATTGGAAAATAGATTGACTTTTCAAATTATCTCGTGGTTACCGCTTTTATCAAAGCTAACTAACTAACTAACTAACCATCACGCCGTTTCCCCGCAGGGGTAGGCAGAGAGGATTGAACGCCACACTCTTCTATCCTGGCACACCACTTTTGCTTCGGCCACATTCATACGTCTTCTCATACAAGTTCTACGGTTGTTGCGGCTTTTAACAGGGCCATCCTCAAACACTTGTTGTATCTGATCATGCCAGGTCTTTCGCGGACGCCCTCTATTTCTGTTGCCTTCAACACTCGCCTCATATATTTTCTTAACCATCCTTTCCTCGTCCATACGTTCCACTTGACCAAACCATCTCAGCACTCCTTTCTTTATTCTATCTACCACACTACAGCCAGCATTGCATTCACGTCTAATTAGTTCATTCTTTACTCTATCGATTAAAGATTTTCCACACAAGCGTCCTAGTGACCGCATTTCTACCGCATTCAGTCTACTTTCATTCCTCTTTTGCCAATTCCTTTTACCAAAGCGACTTGATGATAATGGTTGCACGTTTATTATTATTTGATTCAATTTTTACTGAGACACTAACAGAATATTGGATACAAAATAGATTATTTTTTAAAACTCAGAACACTATCTCAATACCCACATCAACTATTTCTGCGGCAGTAAACTATTTCTGGCTAATGAAGAAGAATTGAAAAAATTAACAATACTCCAAAATAAAGCATTAAGAATTATACTAAAAAGAAATCGATAAACAAGGATCGAAGTGATGCTAGAAAGCTTACAGATAATGACATTTAGACAAATAATTAATTTTAATGTATGTACTTCTATATATAGACAGAATTATTAATGGATACCACAATACCTTTGAATTATTAAATAAAAAAATAAAATAAAACCAACATGAACATGACCACTGTACAAGAAGAAAAGATGAAATAAGATTACCATTCCAAAAGCAAAAAATATCACAAACTTCTATGATGTACAGTGGGATAAAATTACTATATATGTATATATATACCAGGGGATATTAGGGATGAAAACAATATAACGACTTTAAGAAAAAACTAAAAAAATACGTGATACATTTAAATAAATGATGATATACAATACAAATCAATTAATTGTGTGCCATTTTTTATATATATTATTCTTTACTATATAAATTAAAAGTATCATAAAAGACGTTCATTTTTGGGGCTCTCAGCTAGGTGACCCCTTATAAACGAAGCTACATTGTACCGTACATGTTTGACCTATGACCCTTACGACAGTATATAAAATTCTTAATAAGAAAACAGGCGCCCATGTATATCAACAATTTTGGAAGGTCCTATGTCGCATCAAGATTTACGACATCAATTTGGCTATTTCTATGAAGACATTTTTCTATTTACTCACACTTAGACGATTTCTTCTTAAAAAAATATATTTGACTTATTTAACCTTTGGGTACCAGAAGATTGAAAATAGGATCAGGGTCCGGAATGGGGTAACAAAGTAACCCCAGTCAAATTTGCGTTTTCGTGAAGTATAATGGTTTGAAAATATACATATAAATATAAATAAACCTTGTTGTACCGTGGACACAGATTTTTGAAAATGTAAACACTCCCAATTGAAAATAAATAAATAAAAGAACATCACAAAACATGCAAAGGACTCGCCAGTCCGAAAAATCACTGCCGGTAGGAATCAAATTTCGAAACAAAAAAAAAAACAAAAAAATTGCATAAGGCCATGGAAACACACAATTTATGTGTGAATTAGAGAATAGTCTGTGGAATACTTTATACTTGTTATTCCAGAATATTCGCACGTATGAGATCACACTATTCCACTATTGAACGTCCGGCAGGTACTCTCGTAATGTTTTTCGCTGGCCACACTGAATCGCCGCTTGTCGCTTTTACCGCTTGTAACTTTTATCTCTGCTTTTCGCTTCTGTGGAATCGCCGGATTGTCAGTACAAAACTGTTTCGTAGCGGTTATGTCGCCTCTTAAATAGGGAACGCAATTTCGATGACTTCGATGAGCGACTGGCTTCTAAACCTTTACAGTAATATTTAATTAACTGAAAAATGTCCAGAATGCTGCATAATCTTCGATAACGTGCAATTCTTTCTGTCTCTACCTAGAGTCTTGTGACAATAGTTTTATGTGGCCTTTTTTGTAGTTTAACCTATTAGAGTTTAATCTATTAAAACTCGGGTTTATTTCATTTTCGTCCTTCAGAGGGTGGATTTAATAAATCCTTTCTCTTACATAACCCTTTCACGTAACATCCGCTTAGAACATTAATTAAGTCTGTCCAGATCAGCATCTTTGGTATGTAGCTATCGGAAAGTTATTATGTTGATATTGACATGGTTCATGTCCCTTGTTACTGTACAGATTTCGTATTTTTGTCTATCTACGTATCGTATCTGTGTTGAACTACGCAATGAAGGGACGTGAAACTTTTTGTATACTATTTTATACGAGTATATGTTAAACAAAATACAACCAATAAAATGTAGCTCATGTCCATCACATTATATTAGAAGGACATCTCGCAATTTCAATACTAGAATCAAAGAACATATTATGAGGTGTCTTAATAATAACAATTTTTCCGAATTTTCAAACGATCTCATAGAAAATAATCATAAGTTTGACTTAAAAACAGGGGTGAAAATATTAAATACCAATAATAAAGGTTTAAATTTAAACAACTAAGATTTTTTTACATTAGGGAAGCGGTGATTAATAAAGCACATCTAATAAATTAACCAAATCAATTTTCCATATAGCCCTTTGTTAAATTTAACCATCACAACAGTTTTGGTATGTGACACCCACTTTAGATCCCGCCCCCTCTCATTCATTTTTCCTCGTATATTCCTGATCGTTCTGTATACAAGTTAGTGCATTCTTGTCTTTGACAAGATTAATACGCATGTTATTAATTATTCTAATTTAACTAACACTCTGTTAAAATACAACCTTATTGACAAACGTAACATAATTGTTTTAACAATAGTTTTATATGTGTATTCTGAGAACACAATTACAGGATTTTGTTCACAATTATATTTTTCTTCAATGGCTCTACAGCTCATATCGAGCCTTGGCCTCCATCTCGTCTCCAACATCTCTTATCTCCCACTGCGGTCCTCCAGTCTGTTACCCGCAGTATTTGGTTCAAATTCCACTCTGACCTCGTCTTCCCATTGCAGCCAAGGTCTGCCGACTCTTCTTCTTCCACCTGGATGTCCCTCGAGGATCTTGCTGAGCATCCTCTGAACATGCCTCGTCCATCTCAGCCTACTCAGTCGAGCATGGACAGAGAGCTTGAGAGCCTTAAAAATGTTATACAGCTCGTCGTTGTACCTAACTCTCCAAGGGGGATTTATTTGGGAAATAGTGTAAGCTGGCTTAAGTGATCACATTACACAACGAAACTTAAGGCGAGCTCATACAGGTCATAAGCCCTGGGCCAACTTCATACATGTTTCCCATATAAATAGCTTCATCTTCGTGAGATTTTTAATTTACCTTAATTGAAATTAAATCAATAATAAATTTAATTAAAAATAAACATAGACAACAAATAAATACAATAACAATTAATAAATAAATACGAAAAATATGTTTTTCAGTCACGATCTAATCCTCAGATTACAAATTTAATGAAAAATTTATCAATTTTATTTATTTAATACACATGGCTAAATAGCCTTTTACCTACAATGTATTTATACATAATATTAACACAACAACATATGTGTGTAAATTATAGAAATAGAATTATAAATCATTGTAGAAATAGACAAAAAATAATATATAAAAGAGATATAAAACAATATAAAACACATTAATAATAGAAAAATTTGAAAACGTTGAACATAAAAGAGTAGAGATATTTTTTTATTTTTTTTTATTTAATTTATTTGGTAAAATGTACAAACTTAAGAGCATTCAATATAATTTAATTAATACACATTTATATTACACGCTTACCCACTTTTAAATGAGAATTTATTCTCGTGTTTAAAAGTGGGGGCATTGTCATACATGTATATATCTATTAGTAATGAAATCGTTAGTGTAAGACATTAGATTAAATAAGTAAGATATAGAAAAAGAAACATTAGATTAAGTTATAAAAATTAAGACATTAAATTAAGTAAGTAAGATATAAACAATACAAGAATACAAAAATGTGAGACATTAGAATAAGTAGATAAGGTATACACAAGGATACAATAAATTAAGTTATAAAAATTAATAATTAAGAAGGTATTGTAATAACAGTTAAAAGTATATATAGATTGTTTTTGATAAGATTTTTTCATTGCGTTGTTGTGATGGTTTTTTGTAGAAGATTTTTCAATTTAGTCTTGAATTTTCTATAATTTTTTCCGTCTTCATTTCATTGGGAAGAGCATTAAAGAATGATATTCCTTGATAAGAGAAATGGTGTTGGGCTGTGCTAGTATTACATTTAGGTATCAAAATATTTCCAGCTGATCTCGGTCTATTACTAAAACATCCAAATGTTCTATTATTGATGTACATTTTGTGTATTTGAAGTATCGCAAATTTTTTATAGATTTGATTAATATTTGGGACGTTAAAAATGTTGAAAAGTTCCCTTGTTGGGAATATTGAGGGTTTCCTCAAAATCACTTTGATAATTACTCTCTGAACTATTTCCACTGGTAGTATATTAGACTTAAAGGTTCCACCCCAGCCAACTATACCATACTGCAGTATGGACTGGGCAAACGCAAAGTATACCATCTTAAGCATGTTTATTGATAAGATATTTCGTAGCCTTATGAATAGGTATATGAGCTTTCTCATCCTAGTGACTGTGGAACATATTTGCTCTTTCCATTTTAAATTGCTGTCAATTATGACACCCAAGTATTTGATACTGCTCTTACCAGACAAAAACAGACAATTTTCATTATTACAATTTTTGTTATCATCACATTGATTGGAGTGGATCTTTATATGAATATGTTCAGGTGAATCCTTTTTGGTAATAGAAAACGGGATATATACAGTTTTTTCTGCATTTAAAGACACAAAGTTTTTGTCAAACCATGAATTCGAAATGTTAGCAGCTCTGTTTGCTTTTATATTTACATCACCCCATGTCTTTCCTTTTATAATTAATGCAGTATCATCTGCATAAGACACAATTTCTCCTTTTAAAGGTAATTTGAACATGTTGTTAACATAAATTATGAATAGTATTGGACCTATGACTATTCCCTGCGGAATACCAAAAGATGTAGTTAGTGATCCACTTAGCTTACGTCCGATTCTCACCATCTGGCTTCGTTCTTTAACCCTTAACCACCTACCATACGTCTCACAGACCCCGTCGAATTGATAATCGTGAATATTTTTGTTTCGTACTAACTTGTTAGTTCCTGTACCTTTTCCCCGCACCCCTAGGTGTCGCGCAAGCACTCGTACGTGCGTGCGTTTGCTTCAGGTGAGTAAAAAACTATCGCAGGGGGTCTGAGAGACCTATGGTAGGTGGTTACGTAATTTTTTTTAATCGTGTTTTTTATGGTTTTCGTTTAAAATGGCTCTTAGTGACAATAATATCGAGCGGTGTTTGGAACAAGATCTGTCATGATCATGTTGGGCTAGATCAGGTATTGGAAGAAAGTTGTGCGTCTGATTCCGAATACGAAGAGCCAACTGTACTAGGTGATAAAGAAAATTCTCCATCCCAACATTTGTCTTCAATTTTACGTGGAAACGAAGAGTTTTCATCTGAAGATGATGATCTCAAATTCAATGGAGACCGTGGAAGAAGAATTATTTTGAAAGGAATTACTTTCGTTGGTCATCTGCCCCACCGTTTTTACGATTGATAACTTTGCAGCATAATATAGTGCAGGGAAGAGAAGATAAAAAAACCAGCATATCAGAGTGAGCTTAATTCTTTGTCTTGTTCACTGGATATTTGGCAGCATTTTTTTAATGACGAATGCAATGTGAAATTGCATGTGTGAAATTGCAATAATGTGAAATTCAAGGTATCCTCCACAGAAACGTGACCACTCCATCAGCAGTTCCATGTAGCAGCAGTGCTGAAGAAAGGTTGGCGGTTCGTAAAAACCGTTCAACTTGTAAATACACAAAGAAACGCAATACATGTGTTTCGAATGTAAAGCACCAATTTGCTTTGAGTGCTCAAACATGCTGTATTTTCACTGACGTGAAAAACTATGAATTAAGAGCGTGCAATTTTATTTAATTTGTGATTTTACGGAGAATTTTAATTTTTTTCTACGTTTGTTAATTATTCAACACAAAAAAAAAGTTGTAAGAAGTTCCTATTTCACATGATAATTTTTGTGGATTTCATTTTCCAAATATATTAGTTTGTAAGCTTGAAATAAGAGGTATTGACAATTATTTATGATTAAAAGAAAAAAAAATGCTGATTTTCATGTGCCTTCTTTTCTAATTAAGAGTTTAATATGTTCCTCAATAGAATTTTAATTAAAAACAAAACCATTCTTTACTAAATTTTACCATTGTGAATTATTTTATTCGGGAGTCCCACAGACGTATGACAGGTGGTTGTGTAACAAAAATATATGCTAGGTGGTTAAGGGTTAAGATAGCTCTGGAACCAGGATAATACCATTCCGCTTATTCCTATTTGTTTTAATTTTGAAACAAGTTTTGAATGTGATATGCTATTAAATGCCTTTCTCAAGTCCACAAAAATTCCCAGACATTTTTCTCCACTATCGAGAGTATGATAAATAATAGATGTTAGTTTGGCAATTGCATCCTGAGTGCCTAAATTATCTCTAAAGCCAAATTTTTGCGGATTTAATATATTTTTGCTTTGGATATAGATATTAAGTTGTTTTTTAACAACTTTTTCAAAGATCTTTGCTATGTTTGATGTAAGCGATATTGGTCTATAATTTTTTATTTCCTCCTGATCTCCAGATTTGAAAATTGGTATAACTATAGTTTTCTTATAATTAGTTGGAAATATTCCTGTCTGTAGACTGATGTTAATTATATGAGCAATTGGTCTGCTGAGTAGTTTGCTCATGGATTTAATGATCTTCACGGTGACATTGTCGTACCCAGGACTGGCAGTTGTTCTTAACTCCTTTATGACTTCTTCAACTTCAGTAGCGGTTATTGTTTTGAAATTTGAGAAAAGATTACCAGCAGTTTCCTCATCGTCGTCTGTCATATCCTGGGTATTGCTGATTTTTTCCGCTAGGTTTTTACCAACATTAGCAAAATAATTGTTGAATACGTTAGCACATTGTTCGGGATTTTTTTCAGCATCAATGGATAGATTATCAAACGAAATTTTTTTGATATCCGCTTTTGTTTTGCTTTTATTGGTGATATCATTAATGACACTCTAGTAATCCTTGTTATTTTGTCCAGTTCTCGTTATTTTGTCTTTAAAAAACTTTTCTTTTGTTGTATTATCAAGGTAAGTTTATTTCTATACTTCTTGAAGAAGGAAGAAATTTTGTTGTCATTGGGATATTTTTTTGAAATGCGGTATAATTTTTCTTTATTTCTGATTGATGTGACTAAACCTTGTGTAATCCACGGTTTGATTAATCTATATTTGGATTTTGTTTGGTTAGTTTTTGGATAGCTACTTTTATTTATATGGTTGAATAATGTTTTTTCAAAATTTACGGAACAAGTTTCAGCATCTTCTGAATTTATTGTCGAATACCAATTTTCTTCTGTGAGTTTTGTTCTCAATGTTTCATAGTTTATATAAAAATTATCTGAACTTATTGCTGAACAGTTACTGTGTTTTTTATCATTTTTATTTATTTTATTATACATAAATATGCATGTGTAATGATCAGTAATATTTGTTTTCCATACTAGTGCAGAAATTTTGTCAATATCACTATAATTGGTCCAAATGTGGTCAATACAGGATGGAGTCAGCCCGGGTATTTCTCGTGTGAATGAGTTGACACATGATTTATAATTTGTTTGTGCCATCATATTTAAAAATTCTTCTTTACCACGGGCATTTCCATTTTTACCAATATTGATGTTTATATCTCCCACAGTTTTTATATGGCTGGAGGTATTTCCTCCAAGTATTTGCTCAATTTCATTGATAAATAGAAGCGGTTCCGACATATGAGTGCGATAAACAGAAATTAATTGGTAGGTCCTAGCTTCAATTTTATAGGTAATTTTTAAGCAGTTGGAATGTTTCATGGGTATTTATGTAACTGTGAGATTGTCATACTTGCTTTGTGAAAAAACTGCAATACCACTGCATTTACTTATTATGTTTGTTGTTGCATAGTAGGTATAGCGTGGAATGTCAAATTTTGCTTGAATGTTGTTTACATTTATGTGTGCCTCTGTTAACACTATAAAGTCCGGCTTTTTATTTATCAAATTTAAAGTAATAATAAATTCATCAAAATTTTTTTGTATGCTTCTTATATTTGTGTGAAGTATTAAAAATGTATCAGGATTTATTTTAAAAATTTCATTGCATGCTTCTGCATTTTCACATATATATATTCTTTGATGTTCATCATGTTATCAATTTCGCTTATTAAAAAATCATCCATTTTTAGATTAAATGAGATTGTTAGTATATATATCAATGATACTTACTCATAATCAATTCTTTGCTGGGCTAGCTTATACATCCTTATACGATGCGGGCATTCCTTGCTATTAGCCTTATGTTTTATATTAGTTTTGAGACCGCTTCTGTGATTAATTCTAATACAATTTTGACAGCATCATCAGTATTATTACATTCCTGTATTTTATGTTCGTCAGCACAGTGCATACATCTAGGTTTCTTCATGCTATCCAGGCATCTTTTTGATGTATGTCCGAAGCCCAAACAATGATAACATTGCACGAGTGGATCACAATCTTCTACTCTGGCCCGAACAAAGCCAATATTGACTCTTGCTTTTGATATGAGTAGTTTTCTAATTTTTCCTGATGTTTCTACAATAACGTTGGCTTGATCACTATTTTTCCTGTTTTTTATTATTTTTTTGACCTTGACTGCTTGGACTTGTTCATCAGAGGTAATGGTTTGTTTAAGTTCTTAATTTTGGTTGATTATATCTCTTACGAAATCATCTTCTTTATAGTCAGAACACACTCCTTTGATAATGATGCAGGGTTTTTTTTTTAAATTTCTTCAGCAGACATACCGTAGTGTGTCAATTTATTTATTTCATTTTTTAGAAGCATGGCATCTGTTTGTTTATAGCAGGATACAATTACTCGATTTGCTGATGCCTTTTTTATTCCATTGATTCCAATTCCCATTGATGACACTTTAATTTTATCATATATAATTTTTTTGATCTCGTCATCAGTTTTGTTGTTTTCCTTTGTGGAGACAATTATTCCGTAATTTGGTTCAGGGAGAGGAAATTGTTTTTCTCTGACGATCATGGCATACGATTTTTTTTCACTGATTGCATTTACGTTTACGCTCTTCAGAAACTCATCACTTTTTGTTATATATTCTTCTTGTTTTCTTATTAATGATGTTTTTAATTCAATTATTACTTTTTGATATTCAACAATTTCTTTATTCCAATCCATTTATATGATTTTAAGTTTATTTTCTATTTCTGATTTAACTTCCTTCACCATTTTGGAGCTACCAAGTTTGTTGAGTTCGCTGACAATTTTTTCACACAACTCCTGAATTGTCATTTTTTAGCCGGTATTAAAAGTGTTAATTTACTTTGTATGCTTAGAACACAAAAACACGTCTGCACTTCAAGGCGTTTGTGACAATAATTTAATAAAAAACATTGTAATACAATAATGTGTTAATTATAAAACAAAACTAAAGATGACAGTTTGGTATGTTGTTGATATTTTGATTTTTTGATATTAAGATGATATTTTGGTATGTTATTTTTGATGAAATAAATAGACAGTTAGATGGTGAAAGAAAATATAAAATGCAAGGACTGGATATTAAAATATGCCAGGTAGGGTGTATACAAGTTTATTAAAAAATTGCATATTCGAGTTGCTGCAGTTTTCCTCACATGTTGTATAATATACGAGACTCTCTGACGATGCTGTCGGGAGGTGTACTTCTTGGACAACTTGGTGGAACTTTTTCGCATTTGCATTTCATGAAGAGGAACCCGTAGAAGCTCGCCCGGAGAAGCCAAACTAGTGCTCGTCTATTCGCTTCCGGGCTGCGAGGCGTCGTGAAATATGTATTCTAATAATAGTTGGCAGATTTGTTGTGGTATTATTTTTGATCTTTGGTATGACATCGGGTATTGGATATCCCAATTATAATAATTTCGTTGTCTGTCCGTCTTTCCGTCCATCCGGCTGTCTGTCTGTCCGTAACTTCGTGTAATTTCGTTCGAATTCACGGCAAAAAAAATAATGAAATTGAACGGCGGAGATGGGGTTGAACCCCGGGCCAGCAAACCCGAACCAGTAGAATTATAACGATGTTTCTACATAGTATATATTTAACTTAGCAAACACATTTCAATCATTTATACCATAAAAAGATTAAAAGGCGCGCAATATATTTTATAAAATATATTTTCTTTAGGTACAGTGACTTTACATACATTTTTCCCGAGACCAGCGACATCTCCGATATGGTGTAGTGGCTAGGATACCTGGCTCTCATCCAGGAGCCTCGGGTTTGGTTCCCGGCACCGGAATATATTTTTCTCATTTTATTTTGATGTCCATTTTATTTTTATTAATTATTTAATAATGTTGTCGCTAGAATGATATTGTCATCAAAGGACAGCATCGCGTTTAGTTTTACGCACAATCGCCATGGTTTAAAATAGTACCATTAACTGTCGGCGGGGGAAATATAAAAAAAAAAGTTCAAATATTTGGATAAAAGTCGTTATAATGTATTTCATGGGTGTCGACTATAAATAAGTAAATAATTATTCTTTAGGAACCGGCATGCAAAAGCACCGCCATTTTGACGGATTACAGCTAGTTATCATTTTAATTCATAATTAAATAATTAGGTGCCATCTCCTATCGGAGGTCAGCGATCACTCTGACTCTATTTACCGCTGCACGGAACAACTCAGTTGAGTTACACTCATACCAGTCCCTCAAGTTACGCGGCCATGAGATGCTGAGTCTTTCTACGCTTCTTTTATTATCACTTCTTCGTCGGTTTAGACTCTATATTGGTTCTCTCATAATATGTCCGAGATGCTCCAGCGTTCTTGTCTTGATAGTCCGTAGAACTTCTCGGTCTTTTTGCATACGCTGGAGGACTTCAACATTTGTCACTCTATCTACTCAGGAACTTTTAATATGCGTCCATAGAACCACACCTCAAAAGCCTCGACCTTGAAAATTAATTCTTGCTTCCAGACCCATATAAGAGAATGGAAAAAATATAATACCGAACCATACGCATTCTAAGTTGTAGGCTTAGGTCACGGTCAGAAAATAACGGTCTCATTCTGAGAAACGCACTTCTTGTCATCTCTGTTCGAGCTTTTATTCTTGAGGTGGATCCCAGTTCTCGTTCATCCATCTTTCTAATGGTTATATTTGGCATCAAAAGTGATCTTTTTGATGCTATTAATATTTCTTTTAATAACTTTTCATAATTTATTTATTTATTTATTTAACGCCCTTATGGGCTTTTACAAAAATACAGAATATAAATTTAAAAGAAATATCGTAAGACAGATAAAATAATAATACGGATAAAAGGTACAAATAATAATAGTTAAAGGTAAAATAATAATACAGAAAAACATAAGACAGATAAAATAATAATATAGTTAAAGGTACAAATAATAATAGTTTAAAGGTAAAATAATAATACAGAAAAATTTACTATCCATTTTTATTTCGTTGAGATGTAAAGAATTGTATCAGCTTTATCCTAAACACAGTTATATTATCAGTAAAAATGTCAGCCGCCTCTGCATGTTCATTCCCTAATGAGTGTAATCTGGGAATTACAGAGTTTGCTAATGCATTAGTTCTGACATTTCCATTATAATAGAATAATGCACTGTGTCTTGATGACCTCAATGGGGCGTATAAGTCGATCAGACTAACAATCTGGGGGCAATCAATCATGCTGTTTATGATAATATAAAGAAATATTAGGTCTATCACTGATAATTGATTATCAGTGATAATCAATGATAATTGATTATCATTGATTATAATATAAGCTACGGAACTCTCACAGAGACGAAGCTGTTTATATGGCTAACTTATTTGTAACTCTTTATGGGTGGCCACAGGGCAGATGACCTGTATTAGCGGGCTTCAGTGATTACTTTTCAAGTTCACGATTCCACCCTAAGAACACCTACACATTACAGATTTTTTTAGTTATACATACGTTAACATAGATTTATTAAAAGTGTAAAGTATCGAGGTAATCCTAGTGTTATAAATACACGTATCTACAAATGTATCAAAAAACGTTTAACGTGGTATGAATTTTATATTACACAGATTTTTTTCATATGTAAATTACACTTGATGTATTGAATAGTCGAAAAACCAAACAACAAAAGCTCTCATTGAAATAATCGCATGAGGGAGAAAATTTTTGAAATGACCCGATAAATCATGCAAAGGGTATGATTTTTTTGGCACAGCCTACGCAAATAATCGTGTCATTTTTTATTGGAAGAATGGACGAGATAAAAAAGATAGACTAGAATATTATGTAATATTAAATTTTTAGAAAAATACGTGTCTTCATTTTCGTAGATGAATTATGTAATTTATTTGTAGATTATATTACAATAGACATTTTAAAAAGCGCTCTCAACATCAATTTTAAATACGAAGCAAAACATTATCACTTGTAACACAGAATAATTTAAGAGTCGTATATTTTTTATTTATGTTACATTATATGTGAGGTATAAAAGCGAAGGCAGCAATATCCAAAAAAATAAAAAATGTTTTGAATGCAGTCACCGAGGATTACTTATTTATAATGCACTAAATTCTACATTTTATGTATCTATCATTTCCAAAATTATAATTTTTTTATATTGAAATTTCTTTATTGAAAACTATTATTTGTTTTAATTATGTATATTCTATTTGTTTTGTGCGTTTCGTGAATTTTGTATAGTGTTCTTCAGTTCTAATATTCGTCGGTAAGTTATTGATATATTTGACACCTAGATATGTGTTATGGTGTTTTGTGTTGTTTTGTCATATTAAGGAATGTTTAAGCATCCTATTATTTGCGCTCTTTGGCTGTGACTGTGAGTATTATGAGTTTGTGGTGTATTTATATTTTATTCAGTGAATATTTCTTAATATATTTGTAAAATTGAGGTGTTTTTGTATAGTCTGTCTAATGTTGGTACATTAATTCCTTTAAAAAGTATGTAAAACTTTTCAGTTTTTGTATCCTTTAAAATCTTGAATTCAGTACATCATTAATTAGTACCTAATCATCGATGATTTTTTTTATACCCCACATATGTGAGATACAAAAGAAAAGGCAACAATATAAAAAAAATTTGAATGCAGTCATCGAGGATTAATAATTAAGAATATACAGAATTAGATATTTTATAGAAAATGTAGCGGAAACATGATTTTGAAAGGGATAGACACATAAAAACGATAATTCAGTACATTCTTAATTAGTGATCCTCGGTGGCTGCATTCAAAATATTTTTTAATTTTTTTGGATATTGCTGCCTTTGCTTTTATACCCCATACTGATTGAATAACGAATCTTGAGAACTTTTTATGTTACATAAATAACAAGGTTTTTGTTTTTAATTCACTTTCTTCTGGTAGTCATATAACTCCTGTAAGGCTCTAGTCTCTTGGACGATGCCTTTCCACTTCTTTCGATCCATTGCCTTCTGCTGCCTTCTATGAGGTGCTGTTTTAGATCTGCCTAGTGACCCTTTCCCAGTTGGTTTATCCTCGTATACTATTTTAAAGGCTCTGAGCTCCTTGCCCGACCTACATGTCCTATTCAAGCTAGTCCGCCCTTGCTGCAAAGTCGTATGTCATTATCGGTCTTACGCACGCTTCACAGTAATTACTGTCATTACTTTATTTGTTTCGTTTTTCTTTATGTATATAAACCAAAACAAAAACTGTTAACAAGCTGATCTTGCGGATTCGTGGGTTTTTCTTTTGAAAAATAAATGAATTGTTAAATACGAATTATTTAAAATAAAAAATCATAATAAGTGATTTAAGTATTGAAAAGCTGTCTGTCTTTCAATGGAGCGGTACTTGGGTACTGTCATTGCGCGTTTCTGATTTAGGATATTCGGCTCTGCAGACTTGGCATCCAACCAACGTCCATGGCCGGGAATAATAATATCGGAAACTCCAGCAAATTACCAGCCGAGACTGGAGCTGATCGATAGGGGGGTAGTTGGTGAGCGATACCCACCCCGATGGCAATAAATAGTTGGTGTCAAGCAGTGAGATCGGAGGAGCGTTAATCATGTTTTTCTAACATGATGTGGGTAGGACCAGAACGGCTATAACCCAAATCAAACAAATGATTGATTGTACAACTCTATCACTTTAGGGAAAGCAAAATTACCAGGGGCGCAGCGCCGCTCAGTTGTCGGGGCCCGTACGAAAAAAGGTTCGATCTTCTGGTTAGTGTCTTTTGGGTATTATGCCATGTTTTACCTGTAAGGCCGATGTCGATGTGTTGTTTGACAATATTGGCTTGCTTTCAAGATGGTATTGCAAGTCAATACATAAACACAACACCGAAACTTACAACAACACATCAGCCTTGGTGATGGACCCTGCAATGGGATCCGAAACGTCGGCCATCCGTTATGTTTTTTCATTTTCACATTGAAGATTTTGACCAAACGCGATGAATTTTGACGGTAATATTCTCGACGGTAATATTCACGGTGTATTGTTGCCATTTTGACGAAAAATTGTCACATTTTGCTAGGATTTGGTGAGAAAATTTGCGTTATATGTTTTTCATATATTTGCAGATTTCGACCAAACCATTCTGCGAGGCCGTGAAAACCTAAGAACATTCTTAAAAGGGTGTGACCCAAGCACGCATGATCTTAGATCAAACTACGAAATTATCGATGTGATAATTACCGTCACAAACACTAAGATGGCCTAAATAGTGATGAGGTATTTAAAAAAATCATTAGATAACTTCTTGTACCCCTTATCCTAATAGGTCGGGGTCCCTGCACCGCATATAAGGTTCCAACTTTTGGGCTTTGCTCTCTACGTCAGCCCAATTTAGTTGCAACCTCGCTTCACAGCAGTCATCCAACTATTTCCGCCAGCTCTTCCAAGGACGGCCCCTTGATCTTCTGCCTTCTGGTCTTGCCTGGAATATCCACATTGGCAGTCTATCTGCCGGCATCCGCAAGATATGTCTCAGCCACCTGTGATTTCTCGATAGACGTCAATAAGGGTTCTAATTCGAGACATTTTCTTATTTGAGTATTTCTGATTCTGTCCCTTCTGGTAAATCCTACTATTTCTCGTAGAAATCCCATCTCGGCGGCCCGTAGCCTTGAGCGGGTTCTTTCGGTCAAGATCCCGTGCTCGTGGCCGTACACTAGGGTTGGCCTGAAAACTGATTTGAATACTGCCAACTTTGCTCGCTGTCTGAGCTCCACTTTTCTAAGTACGGGATAATACAGGGATCGAGCTATTTGGCTTGCGGCTCCTATCCCCTTATCCAATTCACTTTCTTGCTTTCCATTTTGAGATATTGTTAGATGATGAGTTATAAAAAGCAAAAAAAATGCTTACTTCTCTGTGTCCAAATGTCCACCATTAACGCTACCGGATGGAGCAAATAATTATGTGATATAAAAAATCAAGAAAAATGCGCAATTCTCTATAGATCCATATGACAATATTCGTCACCAGATGGCGCGAATAATAGATGATGAGGCGTAAAAACCAAATTTTTTCTGTGTAACTGTGTCCGTCACTAATGCTACGCTACGCTGGCACTGCTTGCACAGTCTTAACTCGCAACCGAAATATATAGTGTAAGTAGGTCATTTTTTAAGGGTCGTAACTAGTATTTAATATTATTATATTTAAGGAATTTTGTTCTTTCTAATCAATTGTAACTGTTAACTTAACTGTTTTGGTGTAAAGTACAACAAATTTATCTCCTTTGCACCGCGTTAAGTAGCGACACAGGAAGGCTTCGTGTCGACATTAACGCCTTAAGTAGTGCCTTAAAAACTCTTATAATACCTCCCCTCTGTGACGTGCTTTGCTGTTTGATGCCTACCTTACTCAAAAAAGGGTGTTATATTTTAACTCCCTTACTGTGCAAAACGAATGCCTCGATCATACTAACCAACGAAACAAAGAAAATCGTAAAAATTGTAAAAAAATAATTTTGAAATACCCATCATATAAATTCATAAAAAATAGCAAAATGTTTTTGTGGCCACATTATTAATATAAGAAGTAAAAATGTACTGACGAAGGGACCATTAGCACTGAAACATGTTGATAATTTTATAAATATACTGGGTGGAATAGAGCTAGTCCACGATACTTTACAGTTGGATTCGGCTTAAATTATGAGTCGAAAATGTTCAAGCAACCATGGCCTAAATATTGTCACGTATCGTGGCTGTAGGATGAATAAATGAAAACGCTGGAATGTGATAACGGATTTATTGAATACCGATTACTTAATTAAAGTAACGTACAAGGTCACTTATCACTATTAAATGTAACGCTATTTCTCAAATAAAACTGTTACGCAATTTATCACTCGTAAATAGACACTTATAATCGCTTTCACACTTTTTCACTATTCACTAGAATATTCCATCAATTTCCGCGCTTATTCATTTCGCTTCGGTTTATCTCGCTACATAAGAACTTTATCGAATCGCTGTCAAATTTACGCTCGCTTGGCATCACTGCCGCTACCTTCGCTTCTGTTATCGCCTGTCAACCGCGTTCGGAATACTAACTCTCCGGCTACTCTCGCGTGTCGTATTTATATTGGCCAACGCTGTTATCGAAATATCGAGAAGTTCCTTTACTAGGAAGTAATCGTACATTCCAGATTTTGCTGGAAAGTTGCAGACGTCACTCGAAAGCTGGAGGTGATTCCAGTCACTTTGACAGAAGTGCGCGACTCCTTTTAGCCTCGTTACAATATCAATAGTTAAGGAGTTATGAAACACCAAATAATTATTTAAAAACATTTTTGACTATTTTTTACAAAACGTCGAGATAACATTCTAGTAATTTAAATCTTATATAAAAAAATAATTTCCTTTAATATAAGTCAAATAAAATGATTAAAACCTTCGATTTTTTCAGGGCTTTTTTTATTTTGGTTAACTTTTATGAAACGAATGAATTTTTATATTAGATATGAGTTTATGTAATGATAAGTCAGAAATATTGAAAAAAATGCAAACTTTGATGTCGCATATCTCCATAACTATTGATATTAGGTCATGGTTGCTTGAATATTTTCGACTCATAATTTGAGCAGAAATCTACTGTGAAGTATTGTGGACTTGCTCTGTTACACCTGTATATTATTATAGTACATAATTAAAATATTTCTACTCGTTTTATTTGAAAGTAAGGTGGTTTAAATTCTGATGTTAACATTTATAAACAAACATTGACTATTGATTCTAATATTGAAAACCGGATTACCAAGTTAAAAAAAACCGTTTTAGAATTGAGCAAATTTAGTGGAAGAACCGGTTTTTAACCCGGTTTTTAAAAACAGTCGAGTCCTATTTGATTTATTTTTGACCATTATTCTCGTCTCGGACCTTTTCGGCTCGAGCCTCGCGGGCCTTGCGCATTTGCTCAGACTTTACTACGCCACTGGACACCATTCGCGGACATTTGACACAGAATTTATCTTATTCATTTGTAGACAAAGTTTGTTTTGAGATACCTTCAACCCTTTGACAGCTGCCACCCTGAGACGTCCGTGTCTGAGGGAGGTTCCGTACTTTTGGCGGGCGGGCGATTCTCGGTAACAATTTGATATTCGCAATGATTATTTTTTGAAACTTCCCAGAAGTAATTATGTAATGTTTTTGAAATCAAATTCCGACAGGGCAAAGACGGACGTAAAACATTCAACAGAAATTCCGAGAAATTTTCTGTTTGCCTCAAAATAATCTTCTTAATTAATATAGATAAATCTGAAATAATGCTTTGTGCTTCTTATTTCATGTTCTATCGATTCAAGCATAGGCGTGGTGATATTGATTGAAAAGCGTGTTATGATTGCGTGCTTTTGTTTATTCCATACCGGAGAGAAGCTTCGGTAGCAATTGAAGAGGTACAAGTAAAGAGCGTAGCAAGGCCGGCATGATTGCTTAAATAAATAAGTAAATGAAAATAATAAAAACTAAATTCTTTCTGTTTCGATAAAACTTTGTAAATATTATTTTATATTTTTATCGTTTAAAGCTAGTTACCTATAGCTTTGACATAATTTTGAATTATAAAAAACTAAAAACATTGTACAAACCAAATTGATTGTTCTTAAAAGTTTACCGGTTTCGAAACCACTATACTTTCGTCAGAATGGACGCAAGATGGCTTAATTATTGATTAGTTTAGTTATTGTGCATACATCCTGACAAAAGTATAGAGGTATCGAAACCGGTAGACGTTTTAAAATAATCATTGTGGTTGATGCAAAGTTTTTTTAGTTCTTTTTTATAAATTCATTAATTCAGATAAATTAATAAAAAATTACAATAAAAGCGAGTGTAGGTACTGACCTTTTCAAAAATCTTTAGCTCTTTATTAATTATGGATTGTTACAAAGTCTAATAGGGGTATATATTTGTTTTAATAAAATAAAATATAAGTAGTATATTTAGTATATATAAGTAGTATAAAATAAAATGTATGTCATAAGTAATATAAGTAGTAAATATAGTCCGTCCGTCCGTCTGTCTGTATGTTTGATCCCGTAACTTCGTGTAACTTCGTGTAACTCCGTAATTTCGTTCGAATTCACGGCAAAAAAAACGAAATTAAACGGCCGGAGATGGGGCTTGAACCCAGGACCAGTAGACCCGAACCGCCCGCTCAACGCATGTTGCTACGGCCACCTCTTCGTGGAGCGCCAAAAAGGTACTATAAATATATACTAAGGCTTAGGAAAGACGCGAACCAATGTTCAATCATTTTTTATGAGTTGCAACTAGTAAATAAATAAAAATTAATTGATATCATAATTTTAATAACTTCTTTTGATTTTAATATATTATACAAAAACAGATATTTTATGATATAGTATCATGCTGAGATGACAGATTATCAATTTAGCATGTCGTCGCTGTATATACAATTAATCCCTTGTATCGTTTTAGTACATTCTGAGATAAACGAATGAAACTGTTTTAAAAAATCATTGCACAGACTAGATTTATATAAAATATTTTAAATAATTACTAGGCAGACTTTCTAGATGAACGGCAATGTTTTTTTAGTGTATCTCCATTATTTATAACTAACTAACTAACTTACCATCACGCCGTTTCCCCGTGGGGGTAGGCAGAGAGGATAAAGCGCCATACTCTTCTGTCCTGACATATAACTTTCGCTTCATCTACATTCATACATCTTCGCATGCAAGCTCGCCTGTTGTTGAGGCTTTTAACGGGACCATCTTCCAGTATCTGGTTAATTTGGTCATGCCACATCTTCCGCGGTCGCCTCTCTTTCTGGCGTCATCAACACTTTCATTGTATATCTTTCTAACCATTCTTCCCTCATTCATTCGCTCAACATGCCCAAACCACCTGAGCGACACTATTTTTATTCTATGTATTACGCTACGATCAGCTTTAAATTCATTTCTAATATCTTTATTCTTTACTCTATCATACATGGATTTGCCACACATACGTCTAAGGGATCTCATCTCCACTGCATTAAATCTACTTTTGTTCCTCTTTTGCCAGCTCTAGGCTTCACTTCCATATATTAGTGTCGGTACCAGAACTCCATTATGTATATGAAAAATTGACAAATTGATACGTTCATCTCAGAATGTACTAAAGGGCACATTGGCTTTATTATATTTATAGCGACGATGTGAAAGGTACTGAGATCATACCAAGCATCCCTAAAATCTTTTTGATTCTTAAAGCAGTTGTATGAATCATAGAACATTGTGTATCTAAGTTGTACGTTCGTTTATGCACGATAAATTTCACAAAAAAATCACGAGTAATTTCTTTCAGCGTATCTGGTGTGTGTGTGTGTGTGTGTGTGTTATAATATTTAATAACAAACATTCAAGCTGAAATTCAAACATAAACATTTATAATAATTTTGTTTGAATTTCACGTTCATTCGACAACGGTAACGGTGTCATTGGTTCAACGTTCCGTATCACCGGGATTCAATACAAACAACAATGCTTAATAATTTTCTAGTTGTTGCCAGACAAAATAACCATCACTTTTAATACAATGAATGATGTAGTGAATGAGTAGCTTGTTGGTCTTGTGGTTAGGAAACTCGCCTCGTGATCCAATGGTCGCGGGTTCGAATCTCAGCCCAGACTAGCAAGTTAGTCCTATTTTCATAGCACAAGCGTTTAGCTTAGTTTGAAAATAGTAAGAATATTGATGTGACACGTATTCCGTGTTCGCATCTCTATTTATTTAAAAAAAAAAAAAAAAAAAGAATGTAAAGTACATCAGAAAAATTATATTTTGGACGCTTAATAATCGAATGGATGAGAATACTTCTAACTATTCTAATGTTTCCTCCAAAATATTTAAAAAATAATTTGGCAATGCAGTATATAATGAAAATTTCTTCAAAATCGAAACTATTTTTATCTTATGTACCTACTTGTTTATTTATTGAATAACATTGTGTTTTTCTTTATTATTTTATGAGAGTAAGAACTCGCCAATTTATATTTTAACAATTGAAAATTTTGAATGAAGAAATGCTTGGAACACACGTGATATTTGTAATTTTATATTTTGTTTTGCAAAAATAAATGTCGAGAAATTATAAAAGAGAAGATTTTCAGAAAAGCTGGAGCATTTTATTAGCATCATTCGGATTAGTTGGTCAGAGAGCATATATAGTAATTTTTCGAATCAGTAATACCAGTTTTTTAATCTTTATTTCTTTTGGTCGCTATTTTTGAAGAATTTTCCCTTTGTTCGCTTAATTTATTTAGTGTTTTATTAATCCTTATTTCGAACGACAAAAGAATGAGTTTTATGAAATTCGGCTAAGGAAGAGTTTAAAATCTTCGTATTTTATTTCCGATTTGCCGGTGGTTCCAGCCAGGATCCGGGAAGAGATTTGAGAGTTGTTTAAACATAGATCAGTCTCTTTTCCCGGAGCTGAAACGAACACTACACTTTTAATTTAGATATTTAGCTGGCATATATATTGTCACGTGTCACCCTAGAGAGAAATTAATGAAAATACCGCGATTAATTAGCAATTTATTAATTAATGATTAAAAATGCTAATAATTTCGTACTTTCTAGAAGGTTCTCATTGCTTCTCAGTGGAACCACGCATTTCTAGTCGTTAATAGACGTTTCCCGAAGGTTGTAGATTACCCTAGATTGTTATAAGCCGTTCTCAATTCTTCGATAGTGTTGTGACAAGTAACATAGGGGTTCGGTCAGTGCTCAAATTGTTTTTAGCATCTCTTTACAGAATTGCAATTGGTTAATTTTAATTTTGGGATATTATCGATTAATATGGCAAGTTACTTTGTGGTACAACATGATTATTTTAATTGCTCTAGCGAAATGCATTTATATTAATAGGGTATTAATGTGAACATATAAGGTATATGCAAAATATCAGCTCAACGTCAAAGTCAGCACAATATATATTGTATGTACGACACATTCTTATGATGAGAGAGAAGCATAGAGCGTACAGTATATGGAAAAGTGTGGTCGAAGATGGGGGCGTTCAGTTAAACCAGGTCCTGTTCATAAAGATCGAACACTGGAGAAGAGGGACCCACCACACACGCAGGGCCACATACGCCACCCACGTTTGGCATTTTTTAAATGCTAAAGTGGCCGTACTCACCGCCGCTGACACTCAAGGGAATGCGAGCGGGACGGGGAGGCGTCCACACAAAACCTCTTGTCTGCCTCCAAGGCGCAGGGACAAACGACAATTGGTACACATTTATCATATATTAAGTGGGAATTTCAAGTTACATATGTACAAGAAATGCTACAGTTTAAGTATAAGTATACACTAAGTCCATAATGTACATAGTAATAAGCATAAAGATAAGAACATAACATCTAGATATACAAATTAGGAGCCAGAATAATTAAAATTAATACAGAGTTGTACCTTAGAGACAGTTATTAGAGTAACTCACTCCCTTTAGGGAAAAATTAAAATAAAATAAGAAGCACAAACATTAAGGGATTCGCCAGTCCGGACATCCACTGACGGCAGACACAACCACGGTAATGATCCTAACTAATTAAGTTACGTTTATAGAAATTTCGCCACAATGAAAATCGAACAGTAATCATATTTAAACTCTAATGGCAATAAAATTATCATTTCAAAAGGGCCAACACATTACCACGATTTTTAAAAATTTAATTTTAATGGGCCATACATATAAAAGAAACCCTACAGTAGGCCTTAGCCTTAAGATATTGGGAAATTTTTTCCTTGAGGATATATTCTATATTTATTAGTGTAGGTACATCACAATTTATCTTTACTCTAGAATTTTCCTTCTTTAAAAGAACCACAATTTTCATCTAAATCACCGATATATAATACTGTTATAGTAAGTTCGCGCGCGGACAAAGCGTTTATGAAGCAAGGTTGGAGATTTTCTCGAAAGTCAATATCAGAATTTACGAACATTAAGGGTGTGACGGCGCCCACCCTTATACTTTATGTATAAACTTTGAGAAACGTCGCATCTTATTGACGAAAAAGGCTTTTATCCCGGTGCTCGGGTCGAGTTTTCAGACTCACTAAGTGTCTATACTTTGGTATTCTTTCGACATAATCTAATATAAAAGTTTACTGTCAACTTTCCAATGTAGAGAGTATCTAGCATTCTGTTAAATTCTTTTCATTGTTTCTGAAAACAATTAAGCGGTTACTTCACCTGTACATTTAGAATTTTTTTTCTATATGTGGGGTATAAAAGCAAAGGCAGCAATATAAAAAAAAATTGAATGCGGTCACTGAGAATTACAAATTTAAAATATACTGAATTCAAGATTTTATGTACCTATCAATTCCATAATCATATTTCCTATAAATTTATATGCTATGTTTTCTATAAAATCTCGATTTCAGTACATTATAAATTACCCTCGATGACTGCATTTTTTTTTTGATATTGCTGCCTTTGCAAATACTCCACATATCGTATATCTTGAAGGACTTAAAATGATTTGACTTCAAATAAATTTCATTCAAAATAAATACATAGTATAAAAGGAAGTCCCCGGTGACAGTCTGTCAGTCTGTATGACCGCTCCAATCTCGAGAACCACTGAACAGATTAGTATGAAATTTTTACTGTTATGATCTGTATTTATACAGAAAGATTTTTGTGTATTAAAAATTGCCCTAGCACATGTAGAAGCTGAGCTAATTAAAGGTATTAGTGAATCAAATTGGAAAAAAAATTGTCGCTTGAGCGCTCTTATGAAAACGCTGCCTAATCCGTTAGAGATACAAAATAACTGTGTATGAAAGAATTGTGTAAAATTAATTTATCTACAAAAAAATTAGGGATAACTGATATGTGTCTTTTAAGGATAACCTACAACAAATATTTTTGTCTACAAAATTTCATCATAAGGAAATATGATAAACCTGTATCAAATATTATTATTTTATTTTCTCAATTTATTAATTTAAGTGCATCACTATAAAAAAAAAACTGTACCGGGCAAAGCCGGGCCGGATCGTTAGTAAGAAATAAGGAAAAATATAGACTTAAAATAAGACTTATTCAATAATTCCCAAAGTTATTTAATCAATCACGCAATAGCATCTAGAAACTAGCGTATTAGATTAATAATTAAACGAATTTTATTATTTTTTAAGCTTTTTCTCAAAACTCCCTCTTTAAGACTGTTGGATTAGGCTGATTTCATGAAAATTTAGCATACATCTTACTAATAATATAATATACGATGTACAAAAATAGTAAAAAAAATTCTGACTGTTTATGACGTTTATCCAATAGCAATTTCGAGAAGGGAATAGAATTTATTTTTTAATCTTCTTTCTGGCAAGTATTTAAATAAGAGTCATCTTTTAAAAAAAAAATCGATGAGAGTGGTAGTGTCACGGGAAGGCTTTCATCTGATTAAAGCCTCTTCGCCTCACTTCCCCGTAGTGCTTTGAAGCTTTGGTTGTGTTGCAATGCAAAGATGCAGTGAAGATGCTGTTGATAGAAGATCAAGTCGAGAAAATATTAGCTCACTTCAAGGAGTTGTACCTAAATGTATTTCATGTATTTATTTAATTTCTATATTTCAATTAAATTTCACATTTTCTCTATTTTATTACAAATTTTAATATTTATTTGTTTAAATTTTCAAAGCATGAAAGCTCTTTGTGTCTTGACATTATATAAAATTTAAAATAAAACAAAATACTCAGTTTTTTACCATTTAATTTAATTATTATTTAGATTTTTATTTAAATTATTATTTATTATAGATTGTAAGAATGTTATTGTATTATTATAGATAAGATTAGAACATAGAAAAAAAATACACTAAAATGTAAAAGATTAGTTAATATATAAGTATAACATTAACTGACTAAAAAATAATAAAATAATAAATACTTCTGGAAATCATCAGATATAATTAAACTATTAGAAAATAATCATTCTCATTTCTACTCCCGCGTATTTATTTATTTGTTTAAATATAATCACAATAACACTTTTTATTAATTTAGCTTATAACGCCTCACTAGGTGAAACCTGTTCTGGGGCAGTTATATTTCCTAATTTAATAGTTTTCTTATTCAGGGTTAAATCACAATCATACAATATAACATAACGAGTTAAAATACAAAAATAATAATAATATTAGAGGTATAATAATAATATTAAAAACAAACAAGAAAAAAGAGGTAGATAAAATAACCAGGTAGTTAACAAGATAGGTAGGGGATAAATGCAGAATAGGGCGTTGGGAGTTCTATGAAATATTAACAAATTTTTTCAATATAATTGAGTGTCCTGATTCCAAAAATGTCATAAAATAATGTCGCACCCTTTTATATTTATTTATATTAAACGAGTAATTCCAATTTAAAAATCGCAATTTTTTTCTTAGTAAGTTTGACAAGTCAGCCTTTTCCTTTGAATTTTGGGAGTTATATGAACCTATAGATCCATTAAATGAATTATTTATATACATATTCTTATATGATCGCACTACATTCAAACACTAAATACACATAAATGTACATTTAAAATATACTTAAACGTAAAAATATATGTTACTAGAGCGTGCCGAAGATACTTGTAATTGGGTTAATGGGCATAGTCTTCATTTATAATGCTTTATTATTAGTGTTTCATGTACCTATTATCCTGCAAGTGTCTCTAATAAATATAAAAACTAAAAAAAAAAGTCTCACAGAGACGAAGCTATTTATATGAGGAGCGTGTTTGGAAGTCTAATGTACGATGTAATTTATCTTAATTATATAACTATTTATTAAAGTTAATGTTTATCACCTAATTTAGTAATATGAATATTCTTCGCAATGTTAATTCCAAATCCATCAATAATATTAACAAATTTTTACTTTATATTTATCTATTTACCTATGATTCATATCTTAATGAATGGTCCACTTTACATTTATTAATCTATGATTATATCTAATCCATAGCAATCCATAGATACGTGTGAAAATTTGAAGGAAAAGGCTGACTTGTCAAACTGACCAAGTCAAACTACTAAGAAAATAATTGAGATTTTTAAATGAATATAAGAGTGCGACATTATTTTATGACATTTTCGGAATCAGGACACTCGATTATACCGAAAAAATTGTTAATATTTCATAGAACTCCCAACGCCCTATTCTGCGTTCCAACCAATTGGTGGAATAATAATGTAAAAGATTGATTCAATAACAAGAATAAAGACGTAGTAGATGAAATAACACAAATAAAAATATATATTCAACAGTAAAATATAGTATTGTAGATACAGCGACTACAATAAAAGGTTAATACTATAAATAAACAAACATTTACCAGTTTGGAGCCAGACTATCTTAAGGACTTAAATAAATAAGCAATCAGTGAGAGATAAAAGTCGGCAAACAATCTTGACTCGTAATTTTTATAGTGCTGTCAACTAAAGTATCAGACACTTCGAGTCTAACTCGCCAATCTCGCAATTTGGGGCGATCCTTTAAATAATATTGTTTTCAATACAATATTATTTAAAAAATATATTGAATCGATATTCGAGAGGGAAAATGAGAGGCAATTGCCGGAATTTCAACTCCGCTCGCATTATCGGCTCTGCTCAAAGCCTTCGCCCAAATATTTGTTTCGTAATTAGTGGTTTTCCCATGCTTTCAAAATACGAAAGCAAACAGGTATAAAGCCCGCGTGAAGTTTATTTGTTCTAGCTGAAGGGTCCTCCGAGCCTCGCTACCACCATGCTAATATAATTTTATTTACTCCCTTCGATCCTTTGTTTTCATATTTTTCATGGGGTGAAATTATTATTCAATTATTAATAAACTGATCACATACCGCACATATTTCCATTCAACGCAAACGTATTTGTTCGTTGATTGTAAATAAATAAGAATGATTGTTTAAACAAAGAAGTGGATGAACACGGGATACTTTTTACCGATTTCAAACTAAGCTCGCCTATTGTATGGATCACTAGGTACTTGCCTAGTAATCCAGTGACCAGCAACAACGTTATGTATGTAATCAGAATATTTTAAGTATGTCCAAATTTTTCAATAATGCAATACTGGATTTTATCCCCAGGGGGATAAAAATGCAGATTATTATGTATTAAAAAATATTGATTATTTAATTTGTATATATCTACTTTTGTGAGTTTTTTCACCAACATGTTTCAGAAATTACCATTCCATCATCAGGGTGCTGTATAACTGTCAAAAAATTCGAATGAAAAGTCGTTTGTTCCTTGTTTATACAAATTATTTTGAAAAACATGTTGGTAAAAAAAACTCACAAAAGTAGATATATACAAATAAAATAATCAATATTTAAAAAAAAATGTCAATCTACAATGTTGCCCAATCAATTGAAAAAATATTATGCATTATATTTTCCCAATAAAGGATGGTCCATCGGGTACGCCAGATTTAAATTTTCCTCCATTTTTTTAAGATAAGTTGGCAACTCCAATGTTGCCAACTTATATAAAAAAAATAGAGGAAAATTTAAATCCGGCGTATCTTATGGGCCACCCTATATTTAGTGTATAAAGAATTTGCATCTCACCATTGTATTACACCCCTTAACTTATTTTTAGCTACATGAATAAGTTTCTTTCAGTCCTTGTCGTAAAATGTAAGCACGGTATCATGAGAAAAAGAAGATATGTTTCCGTGAATTTTAAGATTACAGAGTTATTAAAGTATATCAAGAATAATATTGGACCGAGAGTGATTCCGCATGATCTTCACTTTGGATAACGAATGCGATTGGTCAGATGCTACGCGTTCTTGATATTATTTAATAAAATTGAAGTATGGACGCTTACTATTTAAAAAAACAAACATATTTCGCATAAATCGATTTGATTTTGAAGTTCGTTATAACCTATATCCAACCGCAAAATTAAAGCTACTAACATATTTAAACATATAGAGCGAAGGTGTGCAAGAAGATATCCATAAAATCATCAAAATATATAATTCTCTATATAACAATATCTGTCATTGAGGCTAACAGATGGCCTAAATAACGATTATGTATAAAATAATAAAAAGGTAAGAAAATAAATTTGTTTTTTGCGTAATTGGCGATGTTCTCACAGCGATAACCTAAAGCCGCTACTCCTAAATATAGAAAGATCTCAACCAAGGTGGCTTGGACATATAGTGCAAATATTAGAGAATTATCTACCTAGAATTGTCTTCATGGCAACTCTGCAGGGAGGCAACCGGTAGATTACTCAAGAATATTTATGGATGGTAAATTAAACGCTAGATGACTCAAATGAAAACTATCAAACGGAATACGGAAATTGTTATTTTATTCCAAGGAGATAACGTGTACACTCAACAAAAAGACATTGGAATCGGTATAGTTTACGATTTGCCGATTTATTTTACGATACGAAATGTCGGGTTGGGGCGGAACAGTAAAAACCAAATTGGTAAAATTTGAAAGTGCCGAAATACTTCAAAAGATAAAAAGTTTATACCCTACCCTTAGAAACCTATTTGAAACACACGCGCGCACATTTGGCTAGATTCACTATCGAAATCGGGCTAGAAAAATGAACCTCAATTTTGGATAAAGATTCCCCGCTGCACAGAAAGTTCTTTGAGTAAAAACGGATCAAATATTTACCTACCACGCGGGTCGCTTTAGTCGTCTTAAAAAATTCTTTTGACAATGTATCACTATGGAGTTCAAAGGAGGATTATATGGAGAGGTAAACATAATAATAAATTATGTTTTTTTAATATATTGGAATACCTAAAATTTAAAAAAAATATATGTGGCTACGAAGAAAAATTATTTTATTGCGTTATGAAATATTTTGATTTGGGGAAGTCAGTTGATAAAAAAAGTATATATATTGTCACGTATCATGGCTAGGGAGGAATGAATGAAAGCATTGAAAATTAACTAGCGATTAATTAATTATTTAATGTACAAAGTCACGTAAAACGAATTAAACTTAACACACTTTATTATCGATGGGTAACACGTTTTTAACATTCACTAAAAATTCCATCCAATTCTCGCACGTAGTATTTATCGCATTTATTTATTTCGCTTATTAGATGCTTTGCTCGATTATTTCGCTTGATATCTATCGCTTTGCAATTCATGACTGGTCACCCTGGGCGTCACCTTGTGGCTCGCGGCCGACTTCGCACTGAATCGAACTATCAAACACGACAATTTAACGCGGCGTGGTTCCGTATTTAAATCAAAATGCTGGTATTTTCTATATTATTCGAATGTTTAGGAAAAGGTTCTCGTCGCTTTTCGGTTGTTCCAGGTGTTTAAAAACGTTTTTTCTCAATCTTTCGATAGTGTCGTGACGTCTTACATGGAATTTGTATAGTGTGTAATTCCTTCTGTTTGCCATTTCTTGACAATATTGGCAATATGTCTCACAGAGATGAAGCTATTTTTATATATGGGAATGTAGGTTTAGGGCTTACGACCTATCATACGGCTGGCTTAAGTGATCAATCTACACAATGTAACGTTCACAATTTAATTTACTAGCACATCTATCAAATTTTTGGTGTTGTATATTTTTGCAACGCAAGCATAATTTTTTTTCAGAAAATTCTAAGCGAATACGAAAATAACACATTCAAGTGTCTAAATCTCGAGCTGAGAAAGCTGGTGAATTTTTGAAAAATGTCTTTCGCAGACTAAATCACTCGCAGCAAATGACAAAAATTCACAATAACGCCTCAGTTGATAAATATCAGTGTCGTATTATTGTTCAAATACAATTTGTCACCGTCAAAAAAACACAATTTTATTTCGTACAAAGTGCAAATAAAGTAATAAAATAAATTCAGATTCGCTGTACCTAGGTCGGGACATATCAATCAAAGAAAGTGACAATGAAATTTCGCTTTGCGTTTTCTTTCGCGTTTCTGTTTCATTCTCTTCTGTCACGTCCAGGACAGAAAAAGTCAATGAAATTTTAATTAAAATTCCGCCGTGCCGTCGAAAAATTTTCGTCCAGTGCTCACTTTTAAAGTTTAATTTAAAATATGCATTGACGCGATTTTTTCCGTCCCGTTGACGAAATTGGCCTTCTTTTGACTTTCAACGGAATTCAGCGCGATGACTCCGGCATTTTTGTCTGTCGGCGAATAATAATAGCCGGGTCGCTGAAGCAATAGTTTGCGCTATGCTGTTGATAGATTTCACAGTGAGCTGATGGATGTATTCAACTACACGTTGACGGGATACAGTGAAGTGATAGAGTTGATGGTTTAGAGGAGGTGTAGTATTTATAGATAGCTAGGGCGTACAGCGGGAAGCTCGCAGCATGATTTTTACGTAACCAATTATTAGGAAAAAAAAAATCGGGATACAAGATGTATTTCATAATATTATATTTCTATCACAATTGTTATCAAAGTATTCATATTTTGATAAATCATAAAAATCTGTAGCATAAAAATTCGATTTCAATTTTTTTTCCAAAATATACGTTAAAAAAATGTCGTGTTTCAATGTTCCCACTGCACGCGTGTGATAGATAGGATAGGTATGGAAGCCTTTTTTTGGGTGCTATTAGGGCTTACGACCTATCACTTTACACAATGTAACGTTCACTAATTCCACTTATGATAGACTACCTCATCTATCAAATTTTTGGATGTTGTTTATATATATATATATATTTGCCTTGCACACCTTATTTCGCATGTGAGTTGTATTTTTACTGCTGAAAAAGTTTTCGACTGCAGGTGGTCAGTAGAAAACTTTGTCATATCTATAATCCAATACAGATGTCGCTATTGATAATAACATATCTATATTTTGATCGAATTTTTAAAATTATATTCTTTACATTCTTTCGAATCATTGACATTACACTTTATTTCAATTTTAAACTCATTTTTCAAACCAGTTTTTATGTAATAATGAATACAATATAAACATTGTTTTTTTTCCACTTTATTATCTTATACTTACTTTTACTTACTCTCATTTTATATTATAAGGTAATTAGTACAACATCAAATTACTGAAAAAGGTTTAGTAACCGTTGAAATAAATAAATAATATTTAAAAAAATATAGTTTTTTTTCAAACACTACATGTTTTGGAAACCTCTGTTCCCTTATTCTTATATTATTTAAATCAATAGAAACATGATTTAAAAAACATAAAAGGTGCCTCACTAATCATAACGTTTCGGAATATGCTAACCATATTATAGAAAACAACCACACATTCAACAGTATTTAGAAACACTTAAAATTCATAAAAATCTAAACGCAACAAATAACATCATCAATATTCACATACAACCCTTCACATCACCCCTCCTCACAATGTTCCCGCTCTCCCACCACCTAGACACCCCCTCCACTTCTACTGAATCTACAACCCATAAATCAGACATCCGATCCCGCAAACCTCAGTCTCAACTCACCTGAAGAAGAAACCGGAAGTTTAAGAAACGTGTAGTGTTGAAAAAACGAAATACAACAAAGTTTGTGTTGTATTCATCATCATTAAAAATGGATTTCCACAAAATAAACGCCGACTCATTTAACTACGTATCAGTTTTTATGTATTCAGAATATTTTGAGTAGGTACGTTCAAATTTTTTAAGAACACAATACTAGATTTCATCCCCAGATCATCATTAATCAAGCTTAATTTTGTTGAGCTACAATTTTTTATGACTTTATTGTCTTACACTGTACCTACTATTATCAAAATTGGTTAAAATCATAAGTTTATATCTTTATATTATTTTATTATATTACTTATTTTATTAGTCACATTTTTTTATTTTTGTGCAAAAAGCTTATAGATGAAAGTTTTATAAGCTTTTTTCTGAATATGGGGTGAAGGGTAAGCTATCACATGCAATTGCATCCTTGTATGAGGGAAGTACTGCATGCGTGAGAATTACTATGGCTTTCACATCACGGTTTGATACTACAAAAAGTGTCAGACGCGTAATGTCACCATAGCTTTTCAACTTGTAAATAACTTGTAACGCACTTATTGACACAAAGTTACTAATCGACACGCAATTTCCCCACACCGCAGCGACAGGCAGAGAAGATAGAATACCACACACTTTTGCTTCATTCACTTTCGTTCATATTCTTTTGCACGCTCTTCAGTTATTGATGCTTTTAACCGGGTCATCCTCCAATAGTTGGTTTATTCGACCATGTCAAGTTTTTTGCTCGCTCCATCCTTTACAGGTAGCCAATCCATCTCAATGATATTTTCTGTATTCTGTGAATGACGCTAGACCAAGAATTATATTTTATTTTATTTGCAGCAATTTGAAGTGATTACGAACGTATTTAACTGTAAATGGTTACAGATATTTTATACGAACGAAACGTCCACCCTGTGTACCTCCGGGGGTACAGGTCGTTCTCTTGATGACGTTGAATACGACTTCAACGAAACGTCGAGAATCGTCTCTCGGAAAAACAATATATCCGTAACCATTTACAGTCAAATATGTCTAACGACCGTAATAATAACCTTAACTCTTTAATGATTACGAACTTCCAGAACTATGTACTTTGGTTCTTCTTCAGTCAAGATGTGTACAATCTTCCAGTCCATTTTTTCCCGGAAAGAGGAGATGTTGAGTCTGTTGCTTTTACGGTTGTGTTTTACTTTTTGCATCGAAAATCACATTGTCATTTGCGATACTATCAATAAAGGCTAGATTTTTGAAGCGTTTTTTACATCCATATAATTTTTTTTAATAATTGCATTTGCGAGCCGAGACAAAACTGACTATTTTCAAATGCGTGTACAGACCCACCCTAAAAATATCTAATTTGGATCCTGACGGAGAAAGTGAGAGCAAGGATCCAGGCTGCCGAGATGAGTTTTCTAAGGGGGGTAGCGGGAGTCATACTGATGGAGAGATTGAGGACAAGGCACACGCCCGGCATGGAGCCCCTCCATATCAGAAAAATAAAGAATGAGGTGGCTTGGACTCTTGGCAACCCCGAAAAAAGACGACCGGTGGGTCGCCCAAGATTAAGCTGGGAGAAGTAACAAAACGTGTATGAATACAGAATGGGTCTAGACTGGTTGACTCATGTGGAAGCAGCGCAAGGCAAGAGGATATGGAAGCAACTTATCGAGTCTTTGGGCCCCCGACCCTACTAAGACAAGATGAAGATGATGATGATGATAATGATAATAATTGCATGATGAATTGCCTAATTTTCCGTGCGAGGTTTTATGAGGTGAGTATTTTATATGGAAGTGATCGTCTGTCTGATCCTTTTAATGCTGTCATTAAATACATTGACGTGATCGCTTAAAAGTTGCACACTACGCGATACGGTATGTCTATTCATTACATCCGTTCTGCATCTTGGAACATGGAATACGGCATGAACTGGATTACGCAAATAAATGCTTTAAGCCGCTTTAGCATTGTTACAACAATTGTCTTAACCTTGATTCCATTAATTATAAAATTACAGGAAAAATCTGGCATCGCATCATTCTCATAAATATGCAGAGAAGATAGAACGCCACACACTTTTGCATCATTCACTTTTGCACTTCTTGTGCAATACTTCCTTCATGTGCAAGAATGCTACTCGGACATTTAATTAATAAATTTTAAATTTCATGATCACAAATAGCAAAATTATCGCGTGTTATTTGTCGCGGGTTGTTGAATATACAACACATGGCCTCGATGTGAGATTTCACTTAGGGGTAGAATATAGCGGGCATATAATGGCCGCACATATTTTTCTTTATCTAAATCCTTATAAGCTCGCCCATCAGTTTTAAGGCTTTCGAAATTGCCCTTTAGAATATCTAACATTTTGTCTTGTCAGGTTTTTACGTGACAAAACAAAATATTGGCTGTTTCTCCTTCGTTGTTCTTTTACACTCTTTTTGGATATAAGTTAATCCATTTACTTTCGACTTTTGCTTGTCAAACTCAATGCGGATTGTTAAATAATTATGTTTTTTAATCGCGGTACAGGGCATGAGGCACAATTACTTGAGCAGAACACATCAGAAAAACGAATGGACCCCAGAAACCTGTATGGGAGGCCAGTTTCACGCCTATTGGACTACGTCGGTTGCTTTGTTTGTGGATAGTGTGGCATTTTGCGTACATCTAAATACTTTTTTGTGCACTTGTCAGTAGTATATTTAAATAAAATTCACCCATTTCGTGTCCTTTTTATCACAAGAGTCTAAAACAATAGTAAAAATACATAATCCAAGTCTTTCAAACATTATACAAGAATTTAGAATTAACCAAACAATTTTTGTAGAAACCATAAAGATAATAATAAAGTACTAACATTAATTTAAAAGATAACTATTTGTAAGAAGGACCTGGTTTTTAATAATATTCAATGTCTTATTTATTTCCTTTATATAATTTTTTTATATTTTGATTGTCTAAGCCTCGATTTTTGATTTTTAATTTGTTAATATACCTACATTGTGTTCTGAGGATAGGAGCATTGGCCCTGAAACATGTTGATATTTTCAACATATAAGTGGTGATAACAAGCACATTTTTACTAATTATGATAATATATTTTTATACGTCCAATTAATAGTAGATATCATGAACAAATTGGTAACAATACAAAACCAATTAAACTCGAATAAAATCATAACGACAAGACCTGGCAGTTTCGATTTATGCCGACAAGTCTGAAGCTATCCGAAGTTGGTTTTATAATTTGGAAGCGGGTCGTGATCACTTTAAGCGGTTACAAAGAACGTTCCAGAAATCTTGCCCCAGTTCCAGAGCCTTCCAGTCGCGCCGACCATTCAATTTACATAATTCAACACGGAAGGCAAACTTCGATATTCTGGAGGGAGCAATAGTCGACCTGCTCCCAGCCGGTAGGCAAACAGCATTGATTTGATAAAGTGCCTACATTGGAGTTACTTGAGTGGAAAATTTGTTGGAATGGAATCCAAATAATTTTAGCATATTACTACGTGTACACTGGTGGGAGGGTATATAAAATTAAACACTCGTGTGGGCTAGTAAATTGTATATATTTTTTATGATAATTAACCCTAGAAAGCTACTGTTAGTTGTTTCGACCAAGACGGCGAACATTTGATCCCTTTCTCTTTTCTTTTCTTTTCTTTTCTTTTCTCTTGGGTTGATTTTCCGTGTCAACTAGTCACCGACAGGACGTCTCAAGAGGCGGTTGCGTCACGCTGGTATGTGTCACCATTTTAAAAATATGAATTACTTGTTGATTATATTGAATAACGATTCAAATATCAACTTATAAAAAGTCACCATACATAAAGAATAACAAAATGTAGTTATTTTTTATACTAACTAACAAACTAACTAACTAATTAACCATCATGCCGTTTTCCATATGCGTATTCCTCTATCTTGGCACACTACTTTTGCTTCGGCTACATTCGTACATCTTCTCATGCATGCTCTACGGTTGTTCAGGCTTTTAACATCCTTTATTACTTATAGAATCTGATTATGCCAGGTCTTTTGCGGACATTCATATTCATATTACCTTCAACACTTGCCCTATATATTTTCTTAACCATCTTTTCTTCACTTATACATTATATGTGACCAAAACATCTCAGCACTCTTTTTACTTCCTTTTTTAAACTTGTAGCGCCTGCTTGTCTGCCGAAAAAACTATGGATTGATTTTTAACTCCTTTCCCGTGATCCAATCGAGCTGAAACTTTGCAGGCAGACTCGTGGCGACGATAAAAATGATCTAACAAATTTTCGTTTTAAAAAAATTAATTATAGTATAATTTTGGATTTTTCTAAATTTTAAAGTTTTTTTCAAATCGAGATACAAATACAAATGAGAAAAGAGCCCGACGTGTGGAGAAGGCGCGAAATCTGTTTCAACTAGTCTGACTCGAGCCATAGGTCCAATCAGACGATTTCGTCGACGCCTTGCCCCCCTACACCAATTGTTACGTTTTCAATATTCAGAAAGTTTTAAGAAATAATAATATACATTTTTTAATATAAAAATAGAGATGCGAACGCGGAATTCGTGTCACATCAATATTCTTACTATTTTCAAATAAAGCTAAACGCTTGTGCTATGAAAATAGGACTAACTTGCTTGTCTGGAGTGAGATTCGAACCTGCGACCTTTGGATCAAGCGGCGAGAGTCCTAACCACAAGACCAACAAGCAACTACATGGAATAGATATTCCACATGAACTTAAAGCAAGAGGAATATGATAGATAAAATATCAAATTGGAAACAATACGAATGAGAAAGGGAGTATAATGAAAACTGGTTTTTATGGGTGAGTTTTCCTTTATTCTATCTACCTCACCGCAGCCAGCCTTACATTCACTTCTAATTTGTTCATTCTTCACTTTAACGACTAAATTTTTTATACAAAGGTTTTAATTGGGTTAAATACTTAAATTGTGTTACCTGTTCGTGAGCTAAATACTAATTTTATATATAACTATTTAAGTTTCAAGACTAACAGAATCTCTCATTGATAGTGCGAAGAACATCAGACAAAGCATTAAACCGCTTTCAAATTACTTTACATGAATAAATAAATAAAAATGAAGGCGTCACTATAAAAAAGGTCTTTATATAAAAAAATTACAGTAGAGAAAAAAAAACACTAGGAGAAATAAATAACCAGGATTATTATTTTTCTTTATTTATAATTCCCCTGCCAATTATGGATATAAATTTTATGTTTTCCATAAATATTTATGTTGCCAAGCTATCCCTGTGACATCGTCAAACTGTCGGCATCCGTCATATTTGTTGTTGTCACATGAATATAGATAAATATACACCCTTTTTCAACGTTATCCAACTTTCGAGGTCGAATTTCGGCAAGGGTGAGTTGAAATCATGAAAGTAAAATACCGCACACGGTGCGTACTGTTATGTAGATCATTTTAAAAATATTAAATTCACATTGTGGCCTGATGTACGATATAGAGCCTTTAAACTTCCTTTCTTTTAACTCGTGGCGTCTGCTTGTCTGACGAAAAAAATTTGGATCGATTTTTAACCCCTTTCCCGTGATCCAATCGAGCTGAAACTTTGCAAGTAGACTCGTGGCGACGATCAAGAAGATCTATGAAATTTTCGTCAAAAAAAATAAATAATTATAGTATAATTTTGAATTTTTCAAATTTTTAATGGTTTTTCATACAATTCAGTAAGTTGTATAGAGATTCCGACGCATATGGTAGACACGAAACCCGAAAATGATAAAGGGATTATTGTAAAAATTTGGTTTTTATGGGTTACTTTTTAATAGTGATGCTTTCAAATAACAAATTGATTAGGTACCTCCCTACTGACAATCTTTAAGTAGTTAAATACTTCGCTTGACGATGAGAGATTTTATTACTCTCGAAAACTTAATTAGTAATGTACTAGTTGTAACCCGTCAAAAATGACGGTACTTTTACATGCCAGTTCCTTTAGAATCAAAATTTACTTATTTATAGCCGACACCCCTGAAATAGTAATAACGACGTTTATCAAAGTATTTGAACATTTTTTTATATTTCCCCAGCGCTTAATGGCACCTACTATTTTAAACTCTGGCGATTGTGCGTGCATAAAACTTAAATCAAAAATAAATGTCGAAAAAAATTTCCGGTACCTGGAATCGATCCCGACTCCCCTGGGTAAGAGCTAGATAATCCTAGCCACTACACCGCGTAGGAGATTCCAATGATTACAGAGAAAATGTCTATAAAGCACTCAGTTTAATAATACAGAAATTAGTTCCGTAGGCCTCCGCGTTCGAGTTTGCTCACTCGGGGTTCAAGCCCCATCTCTGGCCGTCTAGTTTCATTTTTTAATCGTGAATTCGAATGAAATTACGGACGTTATACGAAGTTACGGGAACAGACAGACGGACGGATAGACGGAAAGACAACAAAATTATTATAACTGGGATCAGACTAGCTGTGCCCGCGACTTGCGTAAATTTTTAGTAACTTTAAGTAATATTTTATCCATTTGTGTATTAACCTTAAATATATAATATTATGTCGTCGTGCATTTTTTCATAACTTTTTGAGTTCTACAACGTTTCTATAGAAAGAATTTAAATATCTCTTACCGTTAGGGCAGTGTTCGTAAAAAATGCATCGTTCGACCATTTTTTCGTTGACTTTAGTTGTAAAATATGTCACCACGAAAAGCCCTTTCATTCAAATGGGATAATATATAACCTATATCCACCCTGAAAGCCCATTCTAAATATTGGTGAATAAATTGTTGAAATTGGATGAGAAGTTGCGGAGATTACCTCCTACATTCAAACTTATAAATTTTACCACTTTTTACAGGTTTATTTGTAAAACATTAATAACCTCGCAGAACTATACTCCTGCCTTGATTATGAGTCGAAAATGTTCAAGCTATCATGACATAATATCAATAGTTATGGAGATATGCGACATCAAAGTTTGCATTTTTTTTTTCAATATTTCTGATTTAATTTTTGTAAAAAGACTATCATTACAGTAACTTATATCGAGTATGAAAAATTTATTCCCTTTAATACAAGTCAAATAAAAAAATAAAAACCCTCGAATTCCAATTGGAATTTTTTCAAGGTTTTAATCATTTTATTTAACTTGTATTGAAACGAATGAATTTTTCGTAATTGATATTGGTTACTATAATGATAGCCCAATGTTTTACAAAAAATAAGTCAGAAATATTGAAAAAAAATGCAAAATTTGATGTCACATATCTCCATAACTATTGATATTAGGTCATGATAGCTTGAACATTTTCGACTCATAATCAAGGCAGGAGTATAGTCCTGCGAGGTTATTAATGTTGTACAAATAACCCTGTATATTAGTATAGATTATAATTAAACTCATTAAATGTATTATAGTTTATTATTTCACCAAAATGCAAGCGTCTAATCCATCAATACTGCATTATTTTTACCTGCATTTTTTTTATATACCGTGAGTAACAGGGCTAGTCCACAATAATTTACAGGTGAATTCCTGCTTTGATTATGATTCGTAAATGATTAAGCAAACATGAAGTAGTTACGGAGAAATGCGATATCAAAGTTTTAAATTTTTATTTATATTTTTGACTTATTTTTTTGCGAAACGTTGAACTATCATTACAGTACTAACAAGGTAATAAATAATACACCACTGTTCTTTTTTTACTAAGAGATTTAATAATTAAACACCGGCAAATTCCTGTTCAAAACGCACAATATTTGTAACTTTTCAGTCGTTCTTTTATCCTTTAGGTGATTTCTTTTATCCGTTTATACATTCCCAGTGGTCGAAAATAATCTTTCTGAGCCGACAGTAGACGGTTTTAATGAAAAATACTCCTGGGCCAGTTTTTTGCCATGTAATAAGATTTAATTAGAAATTATTTTATAAGAGTTAACACTTATAAAAACAACGGAAATAAAATGGAATGAACAATACGCATTACAAAATAAAAACTACATGAAATGAGCACCTAACCTTACTAATAACCCAACGAAACTAGATGAAAAAATTCATGTGAAGCAAGTAACAATTGACAACTTGATAACTCAACAAATCCATTCATTCAGTGTTAGGGGAATCCCCGATAATAGAGTGAATAGGTATGTTCGGATACACGGTGCACAGCCAAACCATAATTTGCGTTGCGTTAAGTTATAAATAGTTTGTTTTTAATATTCGTGATGATATTCGGCGATTACGAATATTCGATAAATATCTATTCTTCGGTGAATACGAATATTTGTTTTCGTATTTGTTGCCTCACTAGTAAGTACGTATATATGCATCCCGTCTAATTCGTGTCGACATATGATAACAACCTTGCTATCCCAAAAATACGGGGAATCATGTTTTAATTCTGTCATCAAACGTAATATTTCGTTGTCTGTCTGTCCCCGTAACTTCGTGTAATGTCCGAAAATGAAAACCTTGCAAACTATTTTCAATTTATGATGATAAACTTTTGCTAATGATACGTCTGTAAAATTAAGTTGTAGCAAAAAGTAATTGTAGTCAATGATATTCTAATAATGACAAGCTGTAACCCGTAAAAATGACGTACCTACTTTTATTGTATACCTGTTTCGGCTGCCAGCTACGGCTGTGAGAACACCGCTATCTAGAACAGCGTACCGTTTTGATTAGGCTAGTGATGAAAATTATTAAAAAGCGAATTATGCTTTTTCGATTCTCATACCTCATTATTATTTGAGCCATCTGATTAGTGACGGACCTTGTAACGAAGATAATTATATATTTTGTTTCATGATTAATACCAATGACGTATTACGTGACATATTAATGGAAGCATTTATTAGTTTAATTTTCATTAAACTGAAATATTGGAAAAAATATAAATAGTTAAAAAAAATCTAAATCAGAGTGTTTCATTCAGCACAAAGTCAATTTTTTAATTTTATTTTATAATAATTTCATTAAAAATAGGAAAATGACTAGCTTAAAATCATAATAATTTTGAAAACAGAATTAAATTGTTATAAATTCTTAGAAATTACGGACTAACGTATATAATATAATCTAAATATAATAATTTCGTCATCTGTCCGTAACGTGCTGGAACGACAACTTTACAGAGCGTGACACGCAATCGGCGAGCGGTTCACTCAAGGGTCGCAATTAATTATCACTATTTCCCGTCATTTCTCACGGGCGTACGGCTAGTGATCGTTATCTACCACGTGTCTCCAAATAAACCATTCTCTCACCGTTTAATCCGGCATTTTAAATCGGCACAGCGTTTAATTCAACTGTCCGCTGGTACGTCTCTCATTCCATTTTTGTTTTTCCGAGCCACTATCCATTGTATGTCTCCCTTTTGCATACTGTGTCCGGCAGTCCAAACTTGTGAATTGGAGAGCTATTGTCGGCGCGGCAACGGTGTGTGTGCAGCGTTGCCGGGTAGATAAGGCTCCACGGGCGCGGGGGGTGGGGGGTGCCACCCCTGCGGCTGGCGTCGGCGTCGGAATCTCGGCGTCCGCGGCTCGGGCCGCTCTGGCGTCGATCACCCCAGCACGCCGTGTTTCGAGGGCGGTTTGATAATGGAACCAGCATTCGATTGAGGAGGTGGCGGAGTTTGGATGCAGTTTAGAGGCCGGCTGGCTAGAATTGCTTTTGTTGTCGCTTGTCTGGTGCGCGAGCATTCTGAAATTTTTTTGCTCTTTCGCGAGGGTTCTCGCGTTTAACGATTTTTTAAAATAATAATACTTTCAACCATAATCATAAAACCAACAAAAAAATCTGTCTATATCTTTTTGAGACTTGGAAACGTCCCATCAACGAAAAATAAATCCTAATTACAATACGGTATTATTGGATGGGGTGGGGCAAAATTAGAAAGTACCCAAAAAATGATAATTAAAATATTTCTAAAGAAAAAAAATACTATCCAAGTGCCCAACTTTACAATGAATTCAAAGTACTAAAAGTAATAGATATATATATATATATATATAAAAAATTCAATAATCTAAAATTTTTAAAAATAAAAATGCAATAAACACAAGAAGCGATTTTCGATTTAAATGATTAAGAGATACACTAAGCGTACCAAAATTTTATTTTACCAGTAGTCAAAACCATTTTAATTTTCTTGGTATTAAATTCTTTAATAATCTCCCCCAAACGATCAAAAAAATAACTGATCATAAAAAATATAAATTGAAACTAAAAAACAAACCTATATGCAAGCACCTACTTGACACCATAGTGTAATCATGAAAATGCATATTAATTTATACTTGTTGTATTTGTAATACTCCTCTATACACGAGTCTTCTGACTCTCATAGAGTTAGTAAAATAAATAGTTGCCATATTTGAAAATGATAAATTAAAATAATTTTTATAAAATTAACAAAAATTAATAAATACATAAAAAAAATATAAAGGTATCATTACCAGAGGCGAGATCTATATATATTTTGTCACGTAAATTACAAATTTTCGACCGTAGACGGTTATTAGTGGCGTGCAGCGCATACAAGCAAAAAGCTGTGCATTAGTAAATATTCTGGAAAATAAATATTTATTAAATAATCCTTAAGAAAAAGTTGTTTTCAATTCCTAGCCGTAATTCGTGGCTGCGGCTAAATTTTTTATTTCCGACGTTTCTGTATACAACTATATGTCAATGCTTATTCTATCTAAATTTTTCATAGAAAAGCTTGCTTTTATGAGGTAAGAACTGCGCGCTCGCCGCTTGCAGAAATGGCATTGTTACTATTTCAGTAGTATCTTGCACTAACACCCTTTTATAGTGAATTTCAACTGTCATATTATATGTTGAGTACGTTTTTTCTTGTCTCTTATTATTTTTATTTGAATTACTGAGTTTATTAATTACAATTAACTGCAAAAATTCAATCTGTTTGTGTTTACATGAATAACTTTATGGTAATATATAAAAAAGTACGTTAAATTTAGATTTTTGTACATTTTATATGCAATATGAACACAATTATTTACCACGGCATTATCATCGTTGATAGAATCCGTGGTAAATAATTGGTAGTAACCAATTATTTACCACGGATTAAACGAACGGTAATAAATAAAGTGGCATAATCATCGTTGATGATTGTGAAAAGAAATGTATATTTGAAGTGAGTCTTATTTACGATGAAATTAAAGGTATATAAATTGTCTTCAAGATTTATTCGAAAAATTTTACCGTATTTTTTATATTTATATATTGTATGTATTCATTTATTGAGAAAATCTTTTTTTACAATACTTCTTTTACAGTGCAGTTATTTTTGTGGATTAAAACTACTAGCTTAAAATCTGAAAACGTCAGTATCTCCAGCATCCAGTGAGATATCAAGTGCGGTGGGAGATCTGGCGCCTCATAATGCAGGGAAAGATTTCTGGAAGCCGTGGACGTGGAAGAAGAATATCCTGGCTGAAAAACCTAAGACTCTTTTGGCAAGTCTACCAACTGGCTGCGGTCAATAAGGTGATGATGACCAACGATTGGGCATTTTACATCACTTTATTGACTGCGAACTGCAAGACTGACCAACAAGAAGAAGAAGAAGTGTTCAAAGTCTAACGAAGCATGGTGTTTCGATCTCAACCACTTAACTTTAATGGTGACAGCGCTTGACGCCACTTAATTGTGGTGTCGACTGGTGTACATGTGTATGGCTAGTTGAAAGAAAGGCATCCTCTCCCCTCGATTAAGCCACGGGCGGTCGACTTGTTGACACAACAAACAACTTATTTGCTCCCAATGCCTTTCCTGGATATTATTTTTCCCTCCGGCGTCTAAGGAACTGGCTACGGTTACGGGATTTTACAATTCTGTATACACACAGCGGGGTCCAAAAGCTATTTCACCATAGTAAAAATCAATTTTCTTGCTTTGTATATTATGTATTTTATTTTTATTTCTGATTCTACAAATAAAATGTAATATGAGTCGTTGAGGTCAATTTATTGGCGTGTTACAAAACAATTTTTTTATGATTCATATTTTCAGTTACGAATAATAAAATCAGTTTGAACATTCTTTAAAAGCAGGCATTAATATTTGTGAAGAATGTAGCAATACCAAATTTTCAAACATCTTTTTTGTAAAATCTGAGATATATAATCAGGGTGTCTCATAGTTAATAGAAAAAGCCTTGCAGGTAAATTTTTGCTTTGAAAATTGAATTGAATCCCTTAGTAAACGTTACGTATTTTGACAATTTACTTTTAAAAATATTTTTGCAAACTCAATCTCTTAAGTAAGAATTCTTGTAATACAGAAACATTTACTTACCAAGACATTATACTTTTTAAGAGCATCAGATTGTCCTTTTTATAATTGTTTTCTCGTAGTATTTTTTCTAAACAAGGTGAACGTATTTGCACCAGATGTGGAATTCATGTTAATTTATGTCTATTAATTTTTGGGTGTTTGTAGTGAAGACGCCATAATGATTGTACTAGGAGATCTTACTGCGGTGGTTCTCCGTTGCTTTCGCATTGCAGTGCCACAGCCGTACCGTTGATAGTTCAACTCCGCATGGTGTTACCTGCACTTGAGCCCATCTGATGTCGTTCATCTTCGGCCTCGAAGTACTGATAATGCTGCTTCCCATCACCAAGATCAACTTCAGCCGCCCCTGACCTGGAGAACAGACGCTAAGTGTAGCCGCCCATTCTGGGTCAGACGCTACGGTACCTGTAGGTTCGTGAGAGGTATTTAATTTCCCTCCTACCCCTCATATCCGGCGAGCATTCCCCTATCTGCTACTTGGGGAAGCGTTCTCTAGCGGTTACAGGTTCTGCCGAGAGCACCAGAATGATTGTCTACCTCCGATGGAGATGGTACTGAAAAAAGAAGTGAAGACGTAGTTTATATTTGTATGGATACAGTCTTTAGAACATATCATATGCATATGTTCTAAAGACTATGTGCTTACATTTATTTTGTTTCGATATTATTAGTTTTAGTTTCTATAGGAAAAGGTGGGTCAAATTCGTAGACAATGAGGAACGAACGATAATATGAAAAGTATGATTAGATATGACTGTAGGACAATTTCAGAAAATTGTCCTGGAGTTTTATTTTATTTTATTATATTTAGTCTTACAACAAGGAGACACAAACGCCTGGTAAGATGAAATACAAAAAAATATTAAATGACTCCCACAATTAAAGGATAACACAAATAGGACATAACCATAGATAAGTTATTCACAACGCTATGCGGACGGCGTTAAAGTCAGACATTTTTGTCGAACCACCCTCTCTTTTTAAGCATATAGTGCGCAGGATCTAGAATGCGTTCGCTAAGTCAGGTAACATCCGAGGGTAATGAGGACACCGACATGCCATCCTAAAACTCGCTAGATTGACGAAATCATCAAATAATAACTGACAGGGAAAAGTGAGAGAGTCTTGAGGAAGCCTTCATCTTATAGCGGATAAAATACATCTTATGGTAATACAACAAAAAAACTCTATGCTATGTTAAATTATATGTATGATGTTATTTTAGAAATGTAAAAATACTCTGTGTTATTAAATTATGTAACAGTAAAGTTATTTTTGGCCCACCTTGTGTAACATTGTTCAGAAGGCGAGGGCGTTACTGGAGCACATAAAATTCAGATATAAATGCCGGTGCAGACAGGAAAAAAAAGCACTATCGTTCCTCCTTTATTCTTTAACTTTAGCACTAAAGCAAAAGCTAGTGTGTAATCATCTCGGGTTACAGAATATTTTTATGAGCTTTATTTTCATATAATACGATCATTTTGTGCTTATTATCTGCATAACTAGAAGTCATGTAGGTTTTGCCTTGGAAGCTGCAGCTACCAGCTACGTTTTTAACTCTGCTACAAAGGCTTCATAGACTAGCAAACAGATACAAGCAACTTGACGTTTTTGACACCATCTTTTTAATATTCAAATATTTTTTAAAATGTGTATTGAAAGATTACTAATATTCATCAGATTGGACTTTATTGCTTTCTTCTTTATATTATTATTTTTTGTATTTTTTATAATGTTATGCTTTCTTTAATTCTTTCTGATTTTGCTATAAACTTGCTTTTTACTTTATATTATATTTATCTTTTAGTATTGTGCTACTGCTATGTATTTGCTTTCCACTTAATATTATTATTTTTTCTTGTTTGTATTTCTAGGGAAATTACTATGTATCGTTTAAAGTATTCATTAATTTAATGTACACTTTACCTTATTGTTTGTAAAAGCCCTTTAGGGGTTAATAAATAAAAATTAGTTTCATTTACGAGGTGACCTTGAAGCCCAGTGGGCATTACACTCACACTGACTGTTTCGGGTTCCATTCCCGATGAGGTCATAATTAATACTTTTGATTTGATCAAGCTTGGGTATTTTGTGACGTATTTCACTTCTGTAGCCTCTTGGCCGGTTGAAGCGGAAAATTAAAAAAATATATATATTTCGGTATATATGTTTAGGTGAACAGTGAGCAGTAATAATAAATTATTATTAGTCTAGAACGGAGTCAAAATACCGACTTTATGATGATGCTTATTCTGTGCTTAGGTTAAGTTATGGTAGGTCAGAGTGTGACGGCAACACTTGGTATTTACACTCGGTTATGGTATGGTTATATCGACGGTCCCTACGTATACTGCCGAATCTGCAAAAATTCGATTTTCGTTTTGGTATCTTAAACCATCCAATTTACTTTATATTTTCGAATAATGTTTTAAAAAATGTTATTTTTCCTTTGATATTTGCTTTTTTTGGAACAAAAATAAAAAAATATTTTAACATTGCCGAAAAATATAGAGTAAATTGAACGGTTTAAGGTAGTAAAACTAAAAAAGATTTTTTGCAGATTCAACAGTACACGTAGGGACCTTCGATATGGTTATCTGTTTATGGTATTTATGATTAATTCACCTGAGGGAAACATCTGTATATACTCGAAGAAGGAATGTGGTATTTGTTTTACTTAATATCTTTTTTCTGAGCTTTTATAATACAATAAAGGCTGAGAAGAGAAGCGTCTCTTTAATTTGTAATCAATTTGTTATTCATTTTGGTGTGACAAAAAGAATATTCCCTTTCAGATTTTATGAAGGATAGAACAGTTTTATGTAATATGGATGCGATAAGAGAGGAACACTTTTCTTTAGATCAAAGCTCATTTTGATCAGGGAAAACGTCTCCTTGATCCACTGCGATTTAGACCAAGTCTCAGTCAGAGAGTAAACACATAGGTTTTTCCCTAGTCATTGGGATTATGTCAGAGGGATGTATAATCGTCATTTTCACTCCATCCAGTTCTAGGTATTGTTTACACAAACGCAGGCTTCAGTTAACGATCGGTAGGTCGAGTAGGTAATAGTATCTACCATAAAAATTTAAAAAAAAATCTATTCGATTTAATTCATCAATTATAAGTCACGATCTTGTTTGATAACACTCCTATAACCTCATATATTTATATATGATATATTTTTTATTGTGTTAATTTAATCACTTTAATATGTACAGTACTTCATGAAATACAAATAATTATTTTACTATATATCTACATACTATGTTTTGCATCTACATACTATCGTAAACGATGTCTGTCTCAACACAGATATTTCGTATAGTGAGACAGGCACAGTCCAACCAAAATTTTATATTTAAATTAAATAGAAAATAATCAAATAAAAAAAATAATAAAAAAAAATTTGAGCTCGACCTCATTTTGGAGACACAAAGATTAACTAGAAGAATTCGAGATATAGATCTACAGAAGAATACCCAAAATAAACTGGATGGACAGAGTCACGAATGAAGATGTTGTGGTTCGAATATTAAAAAAAAGTAAATAAAATAAAAAAAAAACATCCGAAAACTACAATATCTCTGACATGTGATGAGACATCCAGAGAAGTACGAAATCTTACACCCTATAACGCAGGGAAAGATTTCGGTACTCTAAATATAACAATTTCGTTGTCTTTATGTCTGTCCGTAACTTGCTGGAATTTCAACTTGAGATAATTAAGTATCACACGCAATCAGTGCGCAGTTAACACGCAAGAGTCGCCCCACCAAATTACACAGTCTAGACACTTATATATTATTATTTTACTGTATGTAGTTAAAGGTTTAAGCGAATTAGGTCAGTTTAAAAAATATATATTTTTCTATTTTTTAATTTTGAGCTTCAAAATCCTGAAATTATAATGTCCCGTTATTTTTAACGGGTGTATGGATAGTAAACGCTTATATTCCGTATTTTTAGCTCACCTTAATTTCAATTATTGTCACCTTATTCATGGAAAATATTTTCAGAAGAAAATAAAATTTAAGCCGATAGTAATTTGCATATTAAGCAGAACATTTCCGTGCCACCCTGTCCCGACGCACTCCTGTGTACGTGCGTCTCGGCGTCTCGGCGCCGCGACGCAGACGCCTGCGCCACCGCACTGTTGTCCTTGAGTACCGACGTTAAGTAGACAAAATGATAAAAATTCTTATTTAACTGTAAATAGTTGCGGATATTTTATACGAACCGTAATGTTTTTCCGAGAAACGATTCTCGACGTTTCGTTGAATGCTAATTCAACGTCATCAAGAGGACGACCTTCATCCGCGGAGGTAGAGGGCGGACTGATTATTGCTTTCTTAAGAACAGGACCAAATACTTGATAGTATTTGGCGCCCTGTTCTTACAACATTGATGTAAAATCCGCCGATGTGACTTGTACATGGATTTTGGCGCAGACGTTACAACAATGAGCTCTATACTCTATTTAAGGAGCCAAACATCACAAAATTTATTAAACTGGAAAGACTTCGGTGGCTGGGTCATGTGGAGAGAATTTCCGAGCATCAAGCAACAAAGTCCCTGCTGAACTCAAGGCCAATAGGGTGAAGGAGCTTAGGAAGGCCAAAATTAAGATGGAGTGACAACGTCCTCAAAGATATCTCTGCCTTAGAGCTTCGAAACTGAAGAGAGCTGGCACTAGACCGAGATGAGTGGAGGAAAATTATTGAGGAGGCCAAGACTCACCAAGGGTTGTAGTGCCAAGAATGATGATGAACTTGTACATATTGCACACTGGCGACCTCTATTGTAGAAGAAGTGAACACTCCACAACAAAGTACATATAATTTGCGGCCTCGAAAGCAATAATCAGTGCGCCCTCTACATCCGTGGGTAAAGGTCGTCCACCTGATGACGTTGAATAATCATTCAACGAAACGTCGAGAATAGTTTCTCGGAAAAACATACGGTTCATATAAAATATCCGCAACTATTTACAGTTAAATATGTCTAACGACCGTTATAACAACCTTAACTCTTTAATAAAAATTCTTCTCACAATTCTCGTTTGGATTTACGTAATAGAAATAAAAAAAAAACATTTAAAATTGGAACAGTCAGAATCACAAAACTATGTTTTGCAATTATTATTATTTGTATGTATTGTTATTACTGTATGTACTGTTATTATGGTATGTATTGTTCAACAATATTGGTTACTTTTCTCCCATCACAAGGTTGTGTCGCACATATAATATGTATTGTGCTGACCCTAACATTGATGCTGATATTCTTGCAGATACCTTATCATCGTTCAAAAACTCATTCATACACAACATCCATTTTCTAAACGATGACCCGAATTTACAGATCCATTAAATCAATTATTTATTAAATACTAATCGCACTACATTCAAAAACTAAATATACAATACACATAAATGTACATGTGAAATATACTTAAATGCAAAAATATATGTGTGTCGAAGACACTTGTAATTGGGATAATGGGCATAGTCTTCACTTATAACGTTTTATTATCAGAGTATCATGTACCTATTATCCTGTTAGTGTCTCTTTATTAGCGCTGTTCTCTGGAGAAGAGGCCACATAGAAATGTCCTTAGGTTTTCACGGCCGTTCAGAATCTTCTGTGTATAGTTTTCTGGGATATTCTGCCATGTATATGTGACCTCTCTAGCCAACTCTTGAAGTGTAGGTTAAGTATTGTCTTGCAATACCGTACCGAAGTCAGGGTGTCTCCAAGTTTGTGTTATGTTAAATACTGGATTGCAGTACCGTGTCGAAAGCAAGGTGTGTGTCTTGATGTAGTGTGTTATGTATCTACTAACGGATGTCGGACTGTGCGGATCGTCGATTTGATTTATCCTGCAGCGCCGGATACCACAATGTTTTTAACTTAAGACCGTCATCCCTATTAATATTTACCGGGTGCTTGTATATTTTAATTGCTTCTTTGACCATGCGCGTGTCAAATGAAAAAAGGTGGCCCGTATCTAGAAAGTGCTCAGCCAATGCCGATTTTTCCAGGTGACCGAGTTTGCATGCTCTTTTATGCTCATCAACCCTCTTTGAAATCGTGCAAGCTGTTTGTCCCACATACACTACATGTTTGGCCACATAGGTCTATTAAAAGGCAGTAGAGAAGAATAAGAAGGATTATGAACGCGAATACTACGTGTTCTCGACATTATTTTATGGAATGAAAGCATGGATACAGAATTGATAAGACATTCGAGATGTGGATTTAATATCTTCTTCTTCTTCTTCCTCAGCCTTTTTTCCTCCACTGCTGGATGTAAGCCTCTTCCATTTTCCGACACACATTTCTGTTTCTCCCCCTAACAGGTTCTTCCTGCTAGCTGGACTGTGTCGTCAGACCACCTTTTGGGAGGTTTTCCAATGCTTATATTTTTCGTCTAAGGTCTCCACTGTAGGATTGTGGGTGCCCAACTAGTATCCTCCTGTCGAGCCATATGTCCAGCCCACTGCCATTCTTATTTTGCAATACGGTCCATAATATCGGCAACTTTTTTTCGGCATCTTATTTATTCATTTCTGATTTTATCTCGAAGGCTCACGCCGAGCATCTGCCTTTCCATGGCCCGCTGTGTACACTTTCAGTTGTGATTTAATATTTAATATTCTTAAATAAACAACTTATGCAATATTTCTTATACTTTGTCGATACCACCTTTAACCAATTTTGTCTGTGTACGATATCAGCATTGCTCACAGTGCGCCGCCTGCCAGGCCGGCGTCTGTTTGTCCGCCATTATAGGTACGTTCTTTCGTAGCGATTGGGGCAACCCGCTGTCTGCCTTAAAACAATACTTCACTAGAAGTGGAAAACTGCTACGGGGTTTTCCGACTCTGAAAGTTGTACGTGCTTAAGAATTTACCCCACTTGCCTGCTTACTTATTATTATGCGGTGGTGAGCTGAGAGGATAGTACGCTGCATATTCTTGTATTCATAAAAAGCGTAATTGTGCATATTCTTACAGTACGATACGATACATAGAGGCTGTCAGTGTTGGTGCATTGAGAATGCTAGGATTTGTTCTGCGTACTGCCAGGGTTTTCGAAAATACCCGCGTACTGAGAACTCTTTACAACTCATTGGTGCGAAAACTAGAGAGTGGCTCGATGATTTTGAGGCCACATGAGCTTAAGTAATCTCTTATGGTAGAGAATGTATCAAGTAAATTTGTAAGGTATTTCTACATGATAGAGTACAGAGAAAAAAGAGTCCAAAATAAGTTTCTGAGATATCTCTACATGAGAGAGTACGGCCATTATCCTTGGCTTTACCCAACCGAGTTTCTCCAGGGTATGCTTGGCTACAATAGTTTAGAGACTAGAAGAAATGTGTATTTGATTGGGTATTGTTATCGATTTTTTTGCGGTATGATCAGTAATTATGAAATTATGCAGAGCAATGGTTTGTATGTTCCCGATAATTACCTTAGGATACAGGACCAACCTGCCGATGGTTATGCCTGTTGGAATAGCTACCGCTATGCTGAACAATATCATTTTGGACATTGATCTGTTCCATATCTCTCTGAGGGTTTTCATTTATGTTAATTTATATCTCCAGATCTAATTTATATCTTGATAATTTTATTGTATTTTTAAATTATTTATTGTGCATGATGTAGCAAATAAATTTTTTTGTGCGAATGAGAGCAGCTTTAAATTTTTCTTTCTAGAGTAATCAAAACCAAAAATTTATGGTAGGTAAGTAAATGGCGCATCTTATCAAATAAATCCCACGCTAAACAGCAGATACGGCTTTTCATATTTTAACAAGATGACTTAATATTTTAAGATATACTTTATTCACCATAGGAGTGGAAAATGGAGTGGGAAAAATGCAAAAAATTATGGTTTCTACGTGTGATAAGTGATTTTTTTAAATGCCTTCAATCGTACCATACGTTAGTCCTCCTGCACCGTGACATCAGTCAGCTACCACGCTTACTTCAAATTGCTGTAACTCAGAAATACATTTTTTGGAATTTTTGAACTCATTATTTCACTCTTTATTCTTTAGCTTCACTTAAAGATTAAAAGCAAAAGATTTTTTGCAAATATCAAAAATATTTTTGATTTTCAAAAAGTTATAGGTAGGAAGGTATTATATTAATAAAATAAAAATTGTCTTCTTCTTTTCTTGAAAGTAGGCAATCCGCCCATAAAGGGCGATTTGTGCAATTTAACAAGTTATACACGAGATATTGCTAAGAAAGAATATGATAAATTATATATTTATGTAATTTTCAAACATTTTTTTTTTTGATATTATAGTTATTAGATTAGGTGAGTTCATAGCAAGAAGATGACAAATAATATTGCTTGGGGGTTTAAAAAAAAAGACTTAAAATAATGAATTATTGGAGTACTGTTGAAAGTCTTTTGATAGCCTTAGCAATGCACGGATCTCTAAATCAGTCTCAATATTTAATTTGTATTGAAATCAGTAAATCTCTGCTGTAAATTAATCAACACATTCACAGGGAATATTGTATTTGAACACAGAGAAAATCTCGCCATTTCTTAAATTAAAATAAACGAATTTTATAAAAGTTTAACTGTGACTTTTTAAGAGGCATCCAACATGTTTTCCCACCCTTTTTACTGTAAATGATTCCGCGTATAATATATGATAAATGTAACAAATATTTTTAAAATTAATATTTGAGATGCTTACTATTTCGATTAATCTATAAGAAAATAATCTGGAAGAAAGTAGTCTAGAAGTCACAAAAGATAAAAGCCTTTTTTTAAGGTGAATTGTAACAATTTTCCGTAATCACAGAAGAGGTCAACTTTTTTCCTTTATAAAAAAGTTTTTCCATCAAATGAATTGAATTCGAGGTAGCCGACCTTCCAGAAATGTAATTTGACAGAAAAAACCGCGTTCTCTTTTAATATTCCCATTGGTTAGTCCTGCAAAGGACCAAAAAATATTTACTGTTCGAAGAATATGTTTTCTTCTTCTGTATGAAGGCTTGAACTTTGTGGTGACATTATTATTAAAATAAAACACAAATTACTTTGTTTTCACCACTGTATTAGATTAAAAAATCTACATGTTTCGAGAACAATGTTCTCTGCGTCAGGATTATTGTGTACTAATCTTAAAAGTTGAAACCAGCAAATATGTTACGGTGAAAGGTCGGTTGAGTGGGTTGGTGAGGGGAGGGGGGGGTTCGAGGTGTTAATTGTTATGGGTCATTTGGAATGTTAAGTGGAAAAATATTCAAAATAGGATTATGCAAAAATTTCGTCTGTGTATTTATTATATTAGACTTAATATTAACATTTTTCCTAATTTCGAGTATTTCTAAATTATTTATTTGAGGTATCTTATAGTTGAAATGTAAAAATTTTAAGCCTGTGTTAATATCAAATGTATGATCGAAAAAAAGACCTAGTTTATGATTTAACATTATTATTTGATGTCATATTTAAACAAAACTATTTTCAATTCAATAACATAATATTTAAACGGAAAGATGGCTTAGCGATGGGAAGTAGCACAAGCCCTTTAATTGCAGATATTTTCGTTAATAATTTAGAACAAAGAATTTTTAATAGTGGTGCACTTTTATTAAAAAATGTATTTTGTTGGAAAAGATATGTTGACGACATATTTTGCATATGGTTAGGGACAGAAAGACAATTAAATATATTTTTAAATTTTCTCAATAAATTACATAAAAACATTCAGTTCACATTAGAAATAGGTAATAATAAGAGTTTAAATTTCTTAGATTTAAATTTAACCTTGATAAATAACAAAATAGAATTTAATATTTTTAGAAAAGACACATACACGGATATCGTTATACACAATTCATCGAATCACCCCTTTTCCCAAAAACTTGCGGCGTTTCACTCCATGTTACATAGATTAATTACAATCCCTTTATCTGATCTTAATTATACATCTGAATTAAATCTTATTAAACAAATAGCATATAATAATGGTTATTCTACTAAATTAAAAGATAATTTATTACATAAAAAGATAAAAAAAATTTTTTTAAACAATATATCTATCCTAAGTCAACAGATAGAAATAAACAATGGCGTAGAATTTTATTTGTCGATAACAATTTGTCAAAAATAATAACTAAAAATATTCCTAACTCAATTCAGCCGGCCTTTTATACGAGTAACAAATCAAAAAAATACATACTAAATAACAAGGATAGTGATAATCCTCTCATGAAATCAGGAGTTTATGGACTTAATTGTAACGATTGCGATAATTTTTATATTGGCAAAACAAAAAGAAATTTTGAAACTAGGGTTAAAGAACATATCAAAGCATTAACTAGCAATATTGATTCTGATTTTGCTAAACATTTAATAGAATTTGACCATACATTTGATATTAACACATGCTTGAAAATTTTAACATTTCAACTATAAGATACCTCAAATAAATAATTTAGAAATACTCGAAATTAGGAAAAATGTTAATATTAAGTCTAATATAATAAATACACAGACGAAATTTTTGCATAATCCTATTTTGAATATTTTTCCACTTAACATTCCAAATGACCCATAACAATTAACACCTCGAACCCCCCCCTCCCCTCACCAACCCACTCAACCGACCCTTCACCGTAACATATTTGCTGGTTTCAACTTTTAAGATTAGTACACAATAATCCTGACGAAGAGAACATTGTTATCGAAACATGTAGATTTTTTAATCTAATATTGTGGTGAAAACAAAGTAATTTGTGTTTTATTTAAAAAAATATTTATATTATTCTACTTCCATAACCTTTAAGCTGATTTCATAAAGGATATTTTTTTATCTTAATTAAACAAAAATATGATTTAATCAATTGGATCCTTTCAAATAATCAAATAATTTTTTTATTAATAATATTTTTAGTATGTTCAAATAAAGAACACGATTACGGGATTTTTGTCCTCAGAGAGATTGACATTAATTAAGATATGTGGGGTGTAAAAGCAAAGGCAGCAATATTAAAAAAAAAATAATGCAGTCATCGAGGATGACTAATTAATTATGTACTGAATTCGAGATTTTATAGGAAACATAGCCCATAAATTTATAGAAAACATGATTTTGGAAGGGATAGATGCATAAAATATACAATACAGTACATTTTAAATTATTGATTTTCGGTTACTGCATTCAAAATATTTTTTAATATTTTGGATATTGCTGCCTTTGCTTTTACACCCCACATATCTTAATTAATGTCAATCTCTCTGAGGACAAAAATCCCGTAATTGTGTTCTTTATTTGAACATACTAAAAATATTTTTAATAAAAAAAACATATATTATAAATATCTCACAGCGATGAATATGTTATTTACATGGAAAAGTAGGTATGGAGGTCTTTGGGTGTTTAAGCGGCTTGCAACCTATCGTGTGGCTGGCTAAAAGGATCACTTTACATAATGTAACGTTGGCCGATCCCACCCATGATTGACAGCACATATTACATTTTTGGAAGTTATATATACTTTATTTATATACCACGTTTCACGTTTCCCTTTAACATTTGCTGAAGCGATCTGTTGTTTAAATTTGTCATCCCTATGTACCAGTATATAGATGTCGCCTTTGGTAATGAGATATGTATTATTAACTAGAGTATGAAGTAATATTATTTTTATGTGTATATGACATTTACCCAAATTATTAACATAGGACTAGAATACACCTGAAAATTTCCTCAAATTTTAACTCTTTTTTTAAGACCAGGTTTTCATATTCACATTATTTTTGAGTATGTTAAAATTTTTATTTTATTTTTAATTAAGTATAATTTTTTAAATATATTCAATTAATTTCATTCGGATAACATTAATGAGATTTAAAAATAATTATGTTCCTGGATTGCTTTTGCCTTTTTTGTCACATTAACGAACGAACGAAACAATTATTTTATACCTTGAAGTAAATTTTCTTCTTTATTATTTTTGGTAGGTAACTGGTTGTGATTGAGGCGGATTTAAAGTTAAATTGAGCCCTTTTTTGTGATTCTTATTTATATTCAACATAATAATTACTTTTGTAATTTTAATCCTTCGCAAAATTGTCATTCTTTTTAAAAAAAGTGTACCATACAACAATAAATTTTTATTACGGGTTGAGAATTTCTTTAATAAAAAAATGTGTAGTTGTTATATAAATAAGCGTATAGCTGAAAAATGTTGGCTACGTGAAAATATGTAATAAAAATAAAAATATATCCTATTCTTTTTTTTTATTTGTTCGTTACACACAGGAAGTAATACAGAGCTAGCCATAATACTTAAGGCGGTACATACATTTTTCAAGCTGTCAAAGTGGCGATATGCGTCGGATAGATCATGCTACTTCAATACGAGATCGAGACATGAACAAACGTCATATCAGATAAACCTTGCAAGAACGTATTTTTACGTGTCCTTGTGAGATAGAAAGGTTGCGAGGAAACGAGACAATCATATGGAGTACCGACGTTTAAAATATATGGGAACGCAAGTCATGCTCGCGTACTATTATTAGAATTTTAAATGTTTTAAGTCTAGAATTTAAAAAAGTGTATTTATATTTTTCCAATAATTTATATGTTGTAAAAAAAAGTAAACAACAATTTTTTTATATCACTGTTTTTTAATTTAAAACTTTAGTCGAATAAGCAGATTTAGATATTATTTTGACTTCCGACTGAAATGTCAAAACACCTGTAAAATTTATTTTAATTTAAATAATTTTTATCTCAAATAAACAAAAACTACTGCAACAATATGTATTGAATTATAAATAAAATTAAAAACCATTTATCTATATTTTAAAAATTATCTCGTAAATTAATATCTTACTTGACTTTCAAATAACAGTGACATCAACCAACACCTCCTATAGCATCAACACGAATATAGTCGTCACCAAAAGTGACGTACGTTCAATATTAGGTTATGAGTAGAAATGCAATTTAATACAAAACTAGTTAAAAAAACATTATTATCTGCGATGAATAGATTGCTTTCGAATATATAATATGATATTACTAGCTGATTAGCCCGGCTTCGCTCGGGACCATTATTTAGTAAGCATAGAATTTGTTGACGTCTCTTTTTTGCTAGTTTCGGCATCTGTGATTGGAACCATCTTCGGTTTACCAAAACTTCAACAGATATTTTAGCGAACAATCATAACACTCTAGAGAGAACCTTTCAAAACTTTCTAGAGCATTCCGAAATCTTATAGAACTTTCTGGAATCTTCTAGAACTTTCCCTTTCCAGAACCTTCTAGAGCATGATAATTCTTTCTGGAACCTCTAGACCCACCGGCGCATCCCCCCACTCAGTTTGAAATCTTATATATCTTTCTGATAGCCAGTAGAACTTTCTCTTTCCTTTTTAGAGAATTTTCGAACCCTCTAGAACTTTCCGGAACCTTTTAAACTCTCCGTTACACTCACTTTCTCCATCCAGAACTTTCTAGAGCATTCTGAAACCTTATTTTAATCTTCTGAAACCTTCTAGACTCACCGACTCACTCCGCCACTCAGTTTGGAACCTTTTAGAAAGTTTTTGAATTTTGTCTTTCCAGAACCTTCAAATGCATTCGAGAACCTTCATGAACGTTATGAAACCTTCTAGACCCCCAGACACACTCCACCTCACTGATTGTAACGTTAGAGAACTTTCTTTAGAAGAATAAAGAATCTTCTAAAACGTACTCCTTCCAGAATATTCTAGAAATTTTCAAACGTTCTGGAACTTTCTACAGTCACCGACACATTCTGCCACTTGGTTTGGAACCTTATAGAACATTCTTAAATCTTCTAGAACATTCTCCTTTCAGAATTTTCTGGAGCTTTATCTAACTTTCTGGAATCTTTTGGTCTCACTGACATACTCCGTACTCAGTTTACAACCTTATAGAACATTAGTGAATACTCTAGAACGTTGTCTTTCCAGAACTTTCTATAGCTTTATCGAATGTTATGGAACCTTCTAGACTCACCAACACACTCCGCCACTCAGTTTGGAACCTTATAAAACCTTCTTGAACGTTTTCCTTCCAGAACCTTCTAAAGCATTTGAGAACCATCATGAACATTCTGGAACCTCTAGACTCACTGACACACTCCGCCACTCAGTTTGTGATCTTATAGAACTTTCGGAAATCTTCTAGAACCGTTTCCTTCCAGAATTTTCTAAAGCTTTATCGAACGTTCTAGAACCATCTAGACTCACCGGCATACTCCACCACTCAATTTGAAACATTATAGAACCTTCTTGAACATTCTAAGGACTTCATGAACGTTCTGGAACCTTCTGGACACACCGACACACGCCGCTACTTAGTTTGGAACCTTATAGAACTTTCTGTTTCCTGAAACTTCTAAAGCATTCGAGAACCTTCATGAACGTTTTGGAACCTTCTGAACACATCGACACACTCCGCTGCTCAGATTGGAACCATATAGTACTTTCAGTAATCTTCTAGATCATTCTCCTTCCAGAACTTTCTAGAGCTTTACCGAACCTTCTGGAACCTTCTAAACTCACAGACACACTTCGCCGTACTGTTTGGAATGTTAGAGCACTTTCAGGAAAGTTTTAGAACGTTCTCCATCCAGAACATTCTTGAACTTTATCGAACGGTTTGGAACCTTATAGTCACAGACACACTCCGCCGCCAGAACTTTCTAGACCTTTATTGAGCGTTCTGGAACTTTTTAGCCTCACCTCGTAATTTGGAACCTTATAGAACTTTCAGGAATCTTCTAGAACACTCCCCTTCCAGAACTTTCTAGAGCTTTACCAAACATTCTGAAACATTTTTAACTCACCGGTACACTCCGCCACTTAGTTTGGAAACTTATAGAACTTTCGGGATTATTTTACAACATTCTCCTTCCAGAACTTTCTAGAATGGATTTTTCCGGAACCTTTTAGACTTACCGTACCTACCGAAACAGTCGGCGGGCCTATTCTGGAACAATCTGAAGCATTTGCGCCCTTCCCAAAACAAAACGACGTGCTAGAAAGCACATTTTCATCACCCGCTCCCACCCACGCTTAGCCACCCCCACCAAACTGGGACATTTTCGATGTGACACTAAGGGCTATCTACCACCATAACCACCAGGGGGTGGTAGTGTCTGGTTGTGGAGAAAACTTGGCGGATAGGGAAACACGGGTTTCTTTTTATTTATATATATTGATTTTGAACTAAGGTCAAATTTGGCATTAAAATTGGCGTTTTAAAGTGATTTTTTTATGAAAAAATGATTGGACTGCGTGAGTGCGTTCGCCTCTCCCGGTTGGCGCGCGGATTGTAGTCTCCAAACTGCGTAATTTTTTGACACATTTAATACTATGTAATTTTTATTTTTAAATATTAATTAACGTGTTTTTTATAAAAAAAAAAAGCTTTTTAATAGTGAATGAAGACCCAAAGTGCGAATATAGATACAATTATCGTTTAAAATCATCTTTTTATATGAATAAACAACATTTGAAAATGACCAAAAATCGTAAATATTTAAGCATGTTTGAAAAATGATATCTTTTTTAATATTGAATATTTCTTAATTTCCTACGTACGGATTCTAGATAATTAAGTAAAATTTATACGTATGAAAAAACATATTATGCTTACATACAAATTTTAAACGAACCACACTTTGCCTGGGAACATTAAAAACGTTTTTTTTGCCGCGGCCTGTGGATTAATGCCTATATTTTTCTTAATTATTGTAAATAATGTTCAGTTTATTACTTTTATATAAGAAAAAAGGTTTTATCTAAGTTATTGCCCTAAAAAAATTGCAATCTATAATATACATTCTGATATAAATGAATAATAAAAACCCACATTTTCGTAAAAAAAAACGCTGAAATATGCATTTGCAGTGAATGCACCGCCTTAACAGGTAAATATGGGCCTGCCTAAATCATGTATCAAAAATATTTAAGAAACATTTTCTTAATGTCAATAGTTATGAAGATACGTGACATCAAAGTGTGGACCGTTTATTCAATATTTATGAGTTTTACGTCAAAAATGGATCAATAAACTCACTTAATATCGAATATTAATAATTATACAAGTCAATGATTATAACCTTTCAGAAACTAGACAGACATATCTATCAAATAATTGAAGGTTGTTTATATATGTTGCTTATGAAACTTATTTTACACATTTTACTACTCTATCGCCATCTATGGTTGTTTATTTTTTGCCATTTCCGTGAATCAGTATATATAGATGATGTTATTTTTTATTTTTGAGTGGAATCAGTTAACATTGCGCTGTGTAATAAAGTGATCACTTAAGCCGGCCAAGCCATTCCAGTCGTAAGCCCTGTGGATGCCCAATAAAGACTTCCATATGTGATCTCCCAAAATTTTATATGTACATACTCATCTCTTTGAGACATCTATAATATATTTTAACCGTCATGGCACAGTTATTTGAGATTTGTATATATACTAGCTGTCCGTACCCGCTTTTAGGATTTAGCTAAAGATTAGTTTGTGGGGGGATATAAAGGTTCCATTGTGTGGCAAAGTCAAAAAATTTTAGTCAAATCGGTCAAACGGTGTAGATTTATTAGTAACTTTAAGTCATATTTTATCAATTTGTGTATATTAACCTAAACATATGGATGTATGTCGTCCCTAAATTTTTTATAGAACTATTTGAGTTCTACAACTTCTCTATAGAAAGTATTTAAATATCTTTTACCGATAAGGCAACGTTCGTAAAAAACGCATCGCTCAACCATTTTTTCGTCGACTTTATTTGTAAAATAAGTCACCATGTAAAGCTCTTTTATTTTAATGGAATAATATATAACCCATGTCCACTCTGAAAGTTCATTCTAAATATTGGTGAAAGAATTTTGGATAGTTTCAAAGTTTTTTTTTTTTTTTTAAATAAATAGAGATGCGAACACGGAATACATGTCACATCAATTTTCTTACTATTTTCAAACTAAGCGAAACGCTTGTGTTATGAAAATAGGACTAACTTGCTGGTCTGGAGTGAGTTTCGAACCCGCGACCTTTGGATCACGAGGCAAGAATCTTAACCACAAGACCAACAAGCTACTCAGATTACCTTCTATATCCAAACTTACAGACTTTACCTTTTTGTATATTAGTATAGATAACTGAGATATCACTGTCGTGGTGCCCAATCAGTTACCAGTCATCGACGCTAACAGATACAAATCCCAAATAACAGTTATTGAGTCACCGGTTAAAAAAGCATTATTGTGTTTTTGGGTCTAGCATATTATATTTTTACGTATGTGTATAAAAATTGTAAAATAAAAAGTAAGTTGTCTGCAAAGAACCGCTTGTGAGCAAAATCTTTTTCAAAAATCAATTTTTTTTAAAAAATATATTTTTTCAAATTAATGTACGACCCTGTTGAATGCGTACGAATACTTTGAAATACACAATCCCTCGACAAACCACCTGGTCTCAAGAATATTTCTTTTTTGTTCATAATGGCGAGCATTTGCATAATTTTTTCATCACCATATAAAATTTTTACACGTCTGCGAAAATAACAAGGAACATATTTTTCTCACGTCAAAATGTTCGCCGCCGCGTTATCTCTGACAAAATAATTTCCGCATTTACCTGTGCCGTGTTTACACGTATTATTTATTTCTAAGTTTATGCAAAGGAATACAATTCATTAACTTGTATGAAGTATTCCTTGAGAAAATTCCAGGCATCCAGCAAACATGATGAATGAAAAAAAACAAATACGATGAATTACTTAGAAAGATGCTCAGAAAAATCATTAACGGAATCTGGCGTCATTGTGTGGTTTCGCTGTAAATACATTTATTATTAAACAAGCCTAATACATATTTACAATATCTTTTTGGCGATTCACGGAGAGGCGACCGTAGCAACAACATGCTTAGAGCGGTTGCGGTCGGGTTTGCTGGCCCGGGGTTCAAGCCCCATCTCTAGCCGTTTAATTTTTTTCAAGCCGTGAATCCGAATGAAATACGGACCTTTGATATTTATTGGTTATTTTGACATAAAGTGATACAACAGAACATTCAAAATAAAGAAACATACTTTTCTTATTTTTATATAAGAGTCAGTCTCGTGTATAGAAAAATATAGGTAGGAATTCATGATAATAAAGTGGCTATAGGTAGACCGCATTCAAAAGAATGTGCGCAAAAAATATGTGTGTTGTTACGATGCAAAAAAAGAACACAAAATAAGTTTTTCCAGTAAGTAAGTAACCTTTTTTAAATTAAAAAATATATATTTATTTGGAAAATCATATTGAGGCTTGTAATACGAGCTTGCCAGGCAACTTTCCCCCGCCTTTTTCTTACCGGACAAAGCTAGGGAATGGTCTTTAGATTGTGGTCGACCTATAGACTATGTGTGTTTGCAGGTATAATGTATAAATATGCCTTAATCTAATAATATAAAATAAAATTAAATACAAACATAGATTTAATACAAGAAAAAATATATTTAGTAAGATAAATAGTAAGATATTTAGTAAAATAAAATATTCATTCCTGTAGAAAGTTCTATGATGGAATTCCAGTGTGGACTTCATTTCTGCGTCAGACAGATTTTTAAGAAGAATGATCTTGCGCTGAAATGTTTTTGAATGGAACATTTATTAGAATGCATAACTATCCGATTTAATTTAATTATTTTGTAAATTTTATTGTCACGGGATCATGGCTGTGGAAGGCTAATGTAACACTGGAAATTGATTAAAATTTTATTAATGAAATTAAATCACTGAACACGAAATTGATCGGAGCACCGTTTTTCGATTTACACCAATTTCGTAATTTGCACTAATTATCACTAGAATATTCTACTGCACTCTTGTCTATCGCCAGGTCGCTTCGCTCTAGAAAACTTCACACAAAAATAAACGCTCTATCGTTTGTCTCTGGTAATACGCCTTTTTATAGTTGCGGTGGCACCGTTCACTTATCACTTGTCAACATAAATTTTGCCCTGCATGTGCCCATTCCGCTTATATACACAAATGCTGGTTTCGCGGTACGTCGAGAATCTTCGACCGGTTTATCTATATTTCAAGGGATTATGGTTTGTATCTGTCTTACAAATCCATGCCTGGAGAGAAATGGTTCTTAAAAGACCCGATGAAAGAAATTTATTTAGAAGACGAAGACCTACGAAGGATTATAAGGCTAAAATAATATATTTACAATAGTAATTCGGTCACAGGATACACTTAGATATTACAATGCCTAGTGAAACGGGTATGGGTATTCAATGAAACATATTTAAATTTTTTTAAGAGAACAAGCCTTCATTAACGGTTAGAAAGATTACGAAACAATATTTATCGCAAATCTGGGTTTTTTAATATAAAATTTACAGAAAACTATTTCGAATAACTACAGAATGAGGATTTGACAATGCCTAGTACCTACTCACTTGTTCAGGCTGAACTGAGTTCAGAGGGGAGACCTTTGTCCATGTCTTTCTCGCCCTGATTTTTCTTTTTTTTGTAATATAATTTTGTATAAATTTATTTGTATAAAATAATATTTTTGTATAAATAATTCCTTTTGAATTGAGCTGATCAAGGCTAATTTTCAACATCCACCTATAATACGTGACGCTTCTTTCTATTAAATAATCATATTATAATCCTATAAACAGGATTATTTGGAAAACCTTAATAACCTCGCAGGATTATATTCCTGCCTTGATTATGAATCGAAAATGTTCAAGCAGCCATTACCTAATATTAATAGTTAAGGAGATATGCGACATCAAATTTTACATTTTTTTTCAATATTTCTGACTTATTTTCTGTAAAACATTGCACTGTCTTTACAGTAACTTATATCGATTACGAAAAATTCATTCGTTTCAATACAAGTTAAATAAAATGATAAAAACCCCAAAAAATTCCAGTTGGAATGTTTTCCAATTGGAATCCGAAGGTTTTTATTTTTTATTTGACTTGTAATAAAGGGAATGAATTTTTCATATTCGATATAAGTTACTGTAATGATAGTGAAAAAAAATGCAATCATAATAGCTTGAACATTTTCGGCTCATAATCAAGGCAGGAATATAGTCCTGCGAGGTTATTAATGTTTTCCAAATAACCCTGTATAAGTCACACAATCCCTAAATTTTGAACAATAATAACGTTTTACACTGATTTCATATATTCGCTTTCATTACCGCATACATTTTACTAGTTAAACTCTCTTCATAAGCGCATTGGTCAAGCCTTTTAGAAGAGCTACCGCTGTGCTGAACAATATCAATTTGGTTACTGTTTCATGTCTCTGAAGGAGTTCTCCAAAGTAGAATTCTCCTGGAGATTTGACTAGAGATTTCTCTGTATATTTAGAATTGAATGTACAGAGAGAATATAGAATAGAATTAAATATACAGAGAGAATATCACGAGTCATAGCTACGGGAGGATTGACTAAAAACACTGCAAATTAATTGGCGATTATGGTATTAATAAATGGTTATTTAACTATTCAATGTACAAAATCACTCAACATGAATTAAACTTAAGGCTATTCTTTAAATTACACTATTTAACAATATATCACTCGTAAATGTATACTTTATTATCGCTGGGTAACACGTATTCATTCACTAGAACATTCTTTAAAATTCTCGCACATATTATTTATTGTTTATTTTCAACTCCAGTTAGGCACTTCGCTCGTTTGTCTATCGCTTCGCATTTCATGATTCATCTTACGTCTCAAAGCCTACTTCGCACTGATTGAACTGTCAAATACGAATACTACTTATGCGCCGCGGCCTAGTGCCGCATTTATATCCGAAAATTCTAGTATTTTCATACTTTCTAGATTATTCTAGTGTTTAGGAGAAGGTTTTCGTTTCTTCTCGGTTGAACCATGCGTTCCTAGACATTTTGTAGATGTTTCCCGAAAGTTGTAGATTGTCCTAGATTGTTATTGGCTGTTCTCAATCCTTTGATAGTATTATGACATACTAGCTTACCCGCGATGTTTCGCGCGCGTAGATTTTTTGTGTCTTTTAGTCATATTTAGTTAAGACTCAACCTAAAGAAGGGAACATTGTTTCCGAAACATCTAGTTATAAAAAACAAATACAAAATGGTGTAATCAAAGTTATAATAAATATAACAAAGTTATAAAAGTGAAAACCTGTCTTTGAATGGTGTTCTTCAATAAATTAATATTTTATCAATTTGTGAATTAATATATAGATGCATTTCGTCACAAACTTTTTTAAACAACTATAGAAAGTAATGATTTAAATATCTCTTACTGTTAGGGCAGCGTTCGTAAAAAAAGGCATCGCTCGACCTTTTTTCGTCTACTTTAGTTGTAAAGTAGGTCACCACGAAAATCCCTTTTATTTTAACTAGATAATATGTAACCCATGTGTACCCCGAAAGTGCATTCAAAATATTGGTGAAAAATTTTTTGAAATCGGATGAGTAGTTTCGGAGATTGATTCCTACATCCATTCTTAAAAACTTAACCTTACCTCTTTATATATTAGTATGGATAAGGGTAGAGGGAAAGATTGCCAGAGGGCGCCCTCGCAAGTGTGCCTATTTTATGTGTTTATTTTTTCATAAAATAGATTTTGGTGCTAAATTGAAAACATTTTACTAATTTTCATTTTTCCTTGTTACAGGTTCGTACTTACTCTTTTCAATGGTTGGGATGAACTTGATTTTGAAAGAGGCAGTAAGGTAATGTTTTCAATAATTTAAATATAAAAGATAAAGGTTGAACTACTCTTATCTTATCTATATCTTCTTGATGATGATGATGATGATGAACTACTATATATCTTCTTCCATATTACACTCTATACCAGTAATGACGGCGTGATGACCTTACTCAGATGAGACACGCCTTATAATGGGGCTTAATAGAGGAAAGTTATTGATGAGTTTAAGATCCACCAGGGGTTGTAGAGATAGTAGTGATGATGTCTTACTAATGTGTTACTCAAATTATGAACTATGTTTGTATATGCGGTGAAATCTTTCATTACAATTTTTATTTAGATCTGACAGAATTATAAGGGAGAATAAACAAATTGTAAGATGTGTATTACCCTGTTCCGTTTAGAATACTGATCTTTTTTTGGGTTTGTTCGGGATGCAACACCAAGCCAAAGACTATCTACAGAAGGTGCAAAAACGTTGATTCGCACTAGTTCAATTAATTAATTTTTATTTATTAATTGTTAATAAATAAAAAATAAAAATAAATTAAGTAAAAAAATGCCAAAAATTTATTTATTTATATATTAATAATAAACGCCATTGTGGGCTTTTACAGTACAAGAAAATTATAAGAATTTTTATATACCTAACATAAAACACGTTTTACTGTAAATTATTAAAAATAATAATATAAATAGAACATATTTAAGATAAATGAACAATATAAAATGAACATATAAAATAAGGAATAATAGAAATGAACAATATATATAATATTATATATATATATATATATATAATATGATGATTAGTGTACACAAACAAATAGTTATAATTAAAGACCTTTAAAATAAATATAATTTAACCAATATACCAGATAAATAAGATGAGAAGATAAAATAAACCAAAAAAATAAATATAGAATCAAAAAAATAGGAAAACAAAATATTAAATATATAGAATAAAACAAATTAAAATTTAAGTAGTGAATTTACAACAATAAAAACAAACAAACGTGTAATACAAAATACCTACATGAATTACAGACAATTGATTTTTTTCGACTTAATATCCTCGATGGTTGAGATGCAGGATTTGGTATTAATTTTTTGTTGTTTTAAAGATTTATCTCTCCTAACGCACCTTCAATACAATACAATTTATAACTTTACCATCAGTAACCCTATCAATCCTGCTTATTTTCATAAAATGTATTTAGACAGTGATGAGGCGTGAATCAAAACATAGTGCTTATTAGAGTTACACTGAATTGATTAATCACAACAAGAAACAATAATACCTATGCTTGTTTTGTACTTGCGTTTGCGAGGCCAAAAATACCAGTAGCGAATAATCAGCCCACATGTCAGCTGACCCCGTGGGGCCGTGTGTTCCGCCAATGTTTTTACCGACGTGAATCGACAATCTTAGACCTCTTTTCACTTAAGAGAGACAGTCGAATTAATATGTATAAGCCGCGCGTACTTGGTACATTGTTTACTGATATAAACACCAACACAACGAAACAATGTGTCTCGTACACATGGCTTACACATATTAATTCAATTGTCTTTCTTAAATGGAAAGGGATCTGCTAAGCCCCGCTCTGTGTCCATTACAACGTGATGAACTGTTGGAAATACTGATAGTTTATTAAAAGGACAAATAATTTTTATTTTGTATGGAATTTAATGTGTGCGTATTTTGAATTTGATGTCAATTGTAATTAAATATATTTGTTAGGGAAATTTGTGGTAAACCGGAGAAAATAAGGTATCAAGCCTTAATTAAATGTATAAGTACCAAACCCTGTAATGAGATTATTCTATTAGCCTTTCGGGGTTTTAGATTAAACTAAAGTTTGTTGATTCACTTAATTTATGTAAGGAACTAAATCCCAACGCGTCATTTTGAATTAAAGGCCTTTCAAGTAGTGCGTAGAACTTTGAAAATAGGTAATGTAGTTTAAAACTGAAAAGTGCCTACTCATTTGAGCAAAAAAATCAGATTTAAAATACTGAATGAATGTTTTATTTCTGTGAATGTGTAGGGTATTTTTTAGGGGTATAAAATTTTAAAATAAAATAAAACACATAAAAATCACGGTAACGGTCATAGTATTGGCTTTATTGGGAAGATAATTTTATGGCTTTAGTGTTAAAATATGATTCAGATTAATTAAAAATATTATTTAGAAGAACTGGTGAAAATCAACTTTACCAATAAACAAAGAAATTCTAGCAAAACTCTGAACAAACACTTGCGTTATGAATGTAGATACTTAGGCGCAGCCAATTATGATTCAAATGATTTTTTGACAATCGAAATCATCGCGATGAGTGATAACAAAGAAAAGGTCGGGAGATAAGTGTCCTCATAAATATATTGAGAGATAAGTATTGGTATTCATCGCTTCATAATAGAAGGGAGGTTTACACAGCCTACAACAAAACAAGGGAACAATAAGAGAAAATCAGGACGTGAAGGGATTTGCGAGGGAGCAGATGGCATACGGTGTATGAAGGTTGTGCCGATCATTATACTAATATTAGACATATCCGTACCATTTTTCCCATACATTCATCTTTGTACCTCAATATATTTTTTTTATATTCATTAACACTTTGAATAATGAAATCGGTACGGAGTAAAATTTTAACGATAGAAAATGGTCATCATATCTCTTATATCTTATTCTGCAAAGAATATCTTAGTAAATGAAAACAAATAACAAAAATAGGTAACTCAATATTCGAACCAATAGAAAATGAACTGGGAATTTCTCAGGGATCAGTATTAAGACCTATATTTATATATATCAATGATATTACTCAAATAATTAAATACTGTAAAATAAAATTATTCGCGCATTAATCTACATATCAGTCGAGGATTATACAGACGCAATAAATAAACCGAACGAAGACTTGAGTAGTATATCAGTGTGGTTAAAAATAAATAAAATAAAATTAAATATTAGCAAAACAAAATGCATGGAAATGGGCAATAAACACCATAAATGGTGAAAAATGTAAATATTCCCCGTAATTTCATTGAAAAGGTCTATGAAATGAAATATTTAGTTACTATTTTAGATTTAAAATTAACTTTGGCAGGAAATTTCGAATATGTTATAAAAAAATATTTTTTTTGTTGGAATATTGAAAAAAACGAGTAAAAATAGTGCAGAGTTAATAAACAAAACTAAAATAACTCCTCACATAAACTATTGTACTACAGTGTTGTGTTTAGCCAATGAAGGAAAAATCAAGAAATTACAAGTGACGCAAAACAGGGCAATGAGAATCATATTAAAAAAAAGTAAATACACCAGAATTGAAGAAATGAGAAGAGCACTCAATTGGGTGGAAATTAAAAAAAAACTTATTTATAACGTTCTCATATTTATACATACAATTTTCAATAACAAAATGCCAAAACATTTTTTTAACAAAATTATTGTATATAGTGATGTACATACATACCATAACACCAGAAATAAGAAAATAATAAGATTACCATATAAGAGAAAAGTGTATACATAGAATTGTCTGACGCCAGAAAACATGAAGAATATAAATAAGATGAATGAATTTAAAAACAACGCTATAATTATTGTGAAAATAGTATAGAATTGTAGAGCATAAGATGTATTTTTTTTTTACTATAGATTGCACCATTGATTGAATTAGATGTAAATGTTAATATGTAGGTTATTATGGATAGTATAATAGTAAAAGATTTAAGAATATATAGTGCAAAATACTAGTTAATATACAGGGTGTAATATTTACTTATCTAAGAAATTAAGAAATGAAAAATGCTTACTCACTCTTTCTCCACTCATCTCGATCTTGTGCCAGCTCTCTCCAGTACTGATCTTCAAGGCAGATATGTCTTTATTACTCCATATTAATGTTGGCCTTCTTAAGCTCCTTCGCCCTATCGGTCTTGAATTCAGCAAGGACTTCCTGTTTAGCTGTCATTTGCTGCCTACAAAAAGGTGATGAATTTCGAGATATAGGTATTCTAATAAATAATACATGCTCATTGCGTGAGTTTAGAAATATGACTATTACGTTGAGTATTAGGGATAAACATGCCATTAAAAACCCAAGAAGTAAGCGGATATTACTAACAATGTCTCAATGCTCACATAGACTATAGTGCAATATCACTCATCAATACCCAACAGTTGTACAGCAATGGCATATAAATCATTTTTAATCAAATAGTATATAATTATTTTCTTAAACATATATGTGAATTGTAAGGATACCAACGATGTTTTGTTGTTGTGAAAAAGACCTGTTTAATTATAAATATGTTTTATTTTAACTTTGTAAAATGTGCACACACAATATGAGTTATTAATTATAACTAAAGTTTCGAGAGGAGCAGTCCCTCTCATCATTAGGTTATATAGTTATTAACTACACCTGATGACGAGAGAGACTGCTCCACTCGAAACTATAGTAGTAATTAATACCTCATGTGTGTATAACAAAATAAAAATAAAACGCCAAATCTTTCAATGATATTAAGACCCGTTTATTTTATGACATCGAATCGTATCGAAAAGACACGTATGTCAAAGAGATTTGTCGAGCAAACCAGTCATTGCAATTTGGAGCTTTGCCTTAAATATAATTGTTGTGATGAATAATTATATAAAATAATTACAAATATTATTTAAAAATATAAATTGATTCCCATGTGTGTCTCCATTATTATTATTAACTAATATGAATCCCGATAGCGGCTAAAGTATTTTTTCGTTGATTTGTTTTTTCTGTATGATTCATAAAATTTCTTAAAAAGCACAGAACTTTATTCTGAAATTTTAACTTCACCATAAAAAAAGTAACCCATAAAAAACAAGTTTTTATTATACTCCCTTTCTTTGTAATATATAACAACAATTAAAGACGAATTAAAACATATAACATAACACTAAACTTACAGTAATTTAATATAGTTCTAAATGTCAGATGTTTTGAGCTTTGATAAGA
>JADDOH010012163.1:0-59553 GCA_016648135.1 Agrypnia vestita
TTCTGGCCAGACGATTACGGCAGATGTCTATTGTCAGCAACTGCAAACCATGATGGAAAAGCTAGCTGCTAAACAACCGAGGCTGGTTAATCGCTCTAGGCCACTGCTGCTTCACGATAACGCTAGACCACACACTGCACAACAGACAGCTACCAAATTAGAGGAGCTTCAATTGGAATGTCTAAGACATCCACCGTACTCTCCGGGCATTGCCCCAACAGATTATCATTTTTTTTCGAAATTTGGATAACTTCTTTCAAAGGAAAAAATTCAGCTCCGATGGGGCAGTCCAAACCGCCTTCAAAGATTTTATTGATTCCCGTCCGAATGGTTTTTTAAGGATCGATGAACTACCTATGAGATGGCGAAAGTACATAGATAGCAATGGTACATACTTTGATTAAATAAATATATTATAATAAAAAAAATCGGCTTTATGTTCCTCCCATACTAAACGCCAATTTCATATGTAAGGACCTAATACGTTTACTTCATGGTTAAGGAAAAGAAGTTTTCTTTTGTTCGATGTCTGTATACATAGATAAATTATCAAAATGATAAATATAATACAATACAAAGAAACGAAAAATCGGAAATCTCGTCTACAGAATATGAAAACAAATGGCTCCGCATAATTATATCCTCCGGTGTTACTCAATTTAAATATTGTAGGAGGAAATGAATTCTCCAAGCGTGTACCTACCCTCGAAGTATCAAATCTCGCACTTGTGTTTTCAAACATTTTATGTTAATGCTTCCCTAGCGGCAGAAATAATAATAATTTCTCGAGAAACTGCCCCAGAAGCTTTAGCAGGGCGAAGGAAAAACAGTTGCCTTAATAGAATAGCCTAAGAGATGTTAAGGAACTCATATTTAAATTCAAGATGTTTCTAAATTATTTCTTGGAAGCGATTTTCAGCAAAACAAAATAAAGAAATACGCATTAAACAGACAAGTGGTTGTTTGAATAATTTGGTTGGTTCTCGCTTTGTAGAGCTTCTTGTATTGTTTCTTTTTTAATATAATTATCAGTTTTTCTGAATTAAATTGAATTATATTTATATTATTAACAATAAAACTCTTATTTTTACAAAACCACTGCTTTTTGAATAATCAACGTCTATTTTTACGTTGTTGTGTACAAATGCTTATTTGTACACAACAACGGGGCCAATGATCCCTTCGGTAGGATAAAATTTATAGGTACTTAGAATTAACGTTGGAAGAATAGACATTAACAAAAACAAAAAATAAATATACCCGAGTTGAATAACTAATAAGGAACTGATGTGAATACAAATTTAAAAGCTAAATATTTGAAGAATATGTAAGGTTATTTAAAATATTTTTTTATTTTTCATTTTATTTTCCATATAATTTTTTTTTGAACATCACTAGCCCCACAAAACGTCTTAAAGAGACGTTTGTTTGCAGGATTCATTTTTACAATTAATATTACAATACTGTTACATTTCACATTAACATTTTCACAATTAATATTAAATTTCATTTTTGAACATCACAAATAATAACATGATGCACATCAATTTCACATGATACACTTCAATTCATATATTTGTTCCTAGATAGGCCATGTCGTTTGACATCAACCACCTTCTGAATTCCGCCAACGATGTTGGAGTCGACAGGCATGATGGAAAAGCATGGGCACCAAATATTCTAGTGTTCTCATTCCATATTTCTTTGTTACTCTTGGAACAACCAAAGCTTTATTTTCAGCACGTCTTGTGTTTCCCACCACCCTCTTGTATATTTCACTTTCGTGATTTTCTTTAATCAGTAGAAATATTGCTAACCCATGAACTGGCAGAATATTGACCGATGTATACACTAATTTAATATTTTGTCTTTTTTCATGAACTTGTGGGGTTACTTGTTTTACTAATTTTGTATTGTTTTTATATTTGATTTACTGGAGAGGCCTCACGATCGTATACCATATCTTTAATGTTGATTCTACCAAAGAAAAATACATAATTCTTAAAACAGGCCTTGGTATAATGTATTGAATCTTGTAAAATCTTGTTAAAAAATAAAATAAAAATTTTCTTAAAATAAAACACAAATTACTTGGTTTTCACCACTATATTAGATTAAAAAATCTACATGTTTCGAGAACAATGTTCTCTTCATCAGGATTATTGTGTACTGATGAAGAGAACATTGTTCTCGAAACATGTAGATTTTTTAATCTAATATAGTGGTGAAAACTAAGTAATTTGTGTTTTATTTTAATAATAATGTCAGCACAAAGTTCAAGCCTTCATACAGTAGAAGAAAAAATGTTCTTCGAGCAGTTAAAAATTTTCTATTAACACTTTGAAAATTCTTAACGTTATTTGACTATAATCCGATGTTATTTGTTTGCATTTAAAATTAATAAATACTAGTAAATATAAAAAAATGCTTTAATTCCAAAACTATATTTATTTTTACATTAACAAAAATACTATATGGCTCCTTCTTCATCTTCATCTGCGGAAAAATGCCTACTGCATGGACAGCACTTTCATCACTTTCTGCGCTGTGTCGATTACTTGTGGCCAATTTTCCATGTTATCATGGGGCGTCCCACAGATTTTTTCCCTGTGACCCTGATGAAATGTTTTCAGCATTCTTTCATTTCCCACGCGAAGAATACGTCCAGCTAACTTGACTGAGATTTTCTAATATTGAGCAGGAACCTATAAATTCTTTGATCCTTTCGGATGATATGATTTCTGATTTGATCTCTCAATATCACCTCGTACATTCCCGTGAATATATAGAATATTCGGGGAGGAGGAGATCCGTGATTTGAATCCCGGTAGCAGCCAAATTTTTTTTCGTTGGTTTAATTTTTCTGTATGTATCCCTGATTGATTAATTATAATGTAATTAAAATGGGTCAAACCTATAATAGTTATAACAATAAAACCTTTTACGTGTTTTACCTCTCTTATAAAGCAGAAATGCTCGTGTTTAGAGAGGGAGTTTACTTATAGTGTAATATAATCAAAGTAATGTAAATAATTCAGTCTATAACGTAAATGAAATAAATGTACTGCAAATATATGTTAAATAATATTCTTCACGCTTTTTTTCCTTTCAAGCTTCAGTTCAAAATAGTACTTATAAACTGCTCTTCATTTCTATCAATAGCCAATTTATTTAAATGTCTTTGCTGTGCTAATCCTCACACCAATCTACGTGAATGCTGAAGCAATTTAGTCACTTTTTCAGAACTTCTTGCATAATTAACGCTCTAACAAGGATAAAACCTATGGATAATCTGTTATTGATTCGGCTCCTCTGGCGTATTTCGTCCATGAAGATGTTAAATTAAATTATAGATTACTGTTAAAGTCGGAGTCCAAGCTTAACAACAAGCTAGTGTTATGTATTTTCGTTAATTCCAACACTGCTGGTGCAGTCCTCGTTCAGAAATTGTATTATTTTCAATAGTAGCTAACCCACATTATATTGATAAAGCACTTCCCACGGCATTTCACGATTTTCAATGACAATTATTAAATTCGCAGAAGCCAAAGACCTTTAAATGTCTTAAAGCTTATCTCAGACCCACGAAATGCACATACTTTATTCATAAGCATGCAAATTTCTTACTAGTCAAAGATCTAAAGATATGTATAGCAGTCCCAAATGGGAATAAAATATATGTTAATTTTTTAGTTAATTAAATTTTACTCATGAAATACAGGATATAAAATTTGAATGAATTGAGAATCTTTTTTGATGTTAATAGCGGTTGATTTATTTTCTTTAATAAGTAATGGACGGTTAGTTTGCATTCGTTCTGTTAAAAAATCAGTGGTTTTGAAACCGGTTAACGTAGAGTTACTAGTTACGTAGCGAATACAAAGTTATTTAATTAATTAAAATTAAGAATCGTTTAAAAATATTGTATGACTTTTATATTACTCTTTTAGTAAAGTAACACCAAATATTTATATCTTACTGAAATAGTTAGATATGAATGAAACATCACGCTTATCGGGCGGGTTGATGAGTTTTGAAATCAGCCGACCTTAACATAGGAAACAGACGCAGTTTGTAGCCGCCCATTATGGGTCAGACGCTACTGCCTGTTGGTCTGCGAAAGGTATTTTATTTCCCTTCTACCCTCCATATCTGGCGAGCTTTCCCCTATCCGCCACCTGTGGACGCATCTCCAAGTGGTTACAGGCTCCGCCGAAGATCGGAAAGAATAGAAGATTAAGTAATTACATGTATGGAAATAAAGCTTTTTTTTTTTCTGCTAGTTTAATTTACTTAAGACGCATTTCGTCTTGAGGGCTTATCATTGTTTGTTTTATTTGATAATTATGAAAAAATATCATCATCTCGGATTGCTTAGTCGGGTCGGGTCTAAGCCCATATCGACATTATCAATCTGATAATTAAACTTAATAAATTGTAAATATAGCGATAGTTAATGATCTTTAGTAGATAGATTAAATCAACCGATACGTATTTATTGGTTTTTAAATTGTAATTTGAAATTTAACTGTAGTGAAACACAATAATTTAATTAATTAATTGTAATGTAATTTTCCAGAGAGGATTGAACATAAGTTGTGCCTCATAATATTTATTTACTTATTTTATTTATTTATTTATTAACGCTTTATAGGGCTTTTACAACAAATAGATAAAGTGTACATTAACAGAATATATTTTTTAAAGAAAAAATAATAATAATAATGTATAAACATAATAATGACATAAAGTGGAAAGAAAATTCTTAAAATACAGATACAAATATATAAAGATAAATATAATATAAAGTAAAAAGCATGTATATTAAAAGCAGAATCATAAGAAAAACTTAATATAATATTAATTTAAAAACAAAAAAAGTAATAATGTAGAGTGAAAAGATATAGAACAACCTATTCACAGCATGGTCCCTCTATATAAATTATTCTTCCCTTCTGAAAATGCAGACAGCTAGTACTTCACTCAGCATCAGCATCCAAGACCTATAGGTCTAGGTAAATCTCATCCACAAAACTATTTTTGGTAACCATGCATTCGGGGTGGATTACTATACCAAAGTTAGATAAACATACAAAGACGCACCTATTATAGACAATCATACAAAAATTAAAGAATCAGACCTTTTCAATAGTATCGAATATCTCCACTCTCCAAGTATGCACTCCGCGGAAACACCTAATTCTTAACTACTTCATCTTTTTGCGACATCTATAATATCTCTATTAATGACATATTTGAATAATCTCAAAAATGTTTAGCATGTTTCTAATCTTTAACTACTAGTGTTTCACGAGGATGTGACAAGACGATGCATCTGCACGAATAGGAAAATAAACTTCCAGTAGGCAGAGGATATTTAATTGTTGGCAGTAAATTACTGCCGCGGTGAATTCCAAGCCGAGAATTTTGGCCCCGTAAAAGTTATTTAAATTAATGGGCGAATGAAAATATTTTTTTAACTTTGTTTTCAGCCAAGTGAAATAACACCGCTTTACTCTTTACTACTCGGTGTGTTTTTTAACTTTTGTACTAATATTTTCGTGAATATAAATGAGTGGTTATGTAGGTAGCACCTTTATATTTAAGGAGATTATTTATATTGATTTTCCTTAAAATAGTAAAAACATAAATAAAAGGGGAGCAACAAAGCTAGTCCTCAAAGCATTATAAATAGGTTCATGCCTAAATTGAGTTGAAAATCACAATGTCCTATAGAGGAATTGTGCAGAATGTGAATGAAAGGTGGGATAGGGTTATGCTCGAGATCCTTATTTATTTATTTTGATGATTTTATACCTATTATAATATGAGGAACTTATTTCTAGATAACGCAGAATACAAAATATAGATATAATACAATAGAGAAAACATTCAAGTAAAATTAGAAAAGAAAAGAAAAAATGTCAAAATTAAAAATAGAAAATTCACTGAACACATTGAAAACAGTCACCTTTGCATGATTAGTCTTCTTCTTCTTCATCAGCCTTCGTGTCTCCACTGCTGGATATAGGTCTCTTCCCTCTCTTTCCATCCTTCCCTGTTGTTTGCTAATTGTAGCCATATCTTTCCCCCCACATGATAAGTATACATATTTTATGCATTGGGGAGTCAAACCACATAGCAGTTGCTCAAATAATAGAGTTGCTAGACCCCAACATCCCCATACTTGTTCTAGCTGTCTTTTTAATAGTATTAATAATCTCTGGAGAGCAGCAAAGCCATGGATCCTGTGCTCTGCCAACATTTGAGATGCACTGCAATGCCAGGGTAGACCGAGCATTATTCTGAAGGCATCATTGTATTGCAGTATAGAGTTATAGGACAGCAGTGTGTGCTCACTTATGTATATATTCGTGCAATAAGTAATGAAACGGTATATTTTCACTTCGTTACTGCATCTAGAAAACTTCCTAGCTAGCATGTTGTATCTTACACTAATAGCTCTTCTCTATCTTTCGACATTCTTAATGTCATATAAGTTGTCACCTATAAGGTGACCAAGATATTTAATGTTGCTATAGGACTCGAGTTTGACCCGCCAGAGACACCGGGAGGACATTAATAATAATAGGTATTTGGATAATTTATATAGTGCCGTTTTCGCGAATACTCACCTCAAGGGCGCTTTTCACAGAAAATTATCTAACAGAACAACTAACTGCTAAAAAAACGTATTTTTTGTCGTAGCTTGATGTTCCAAGTATAATTAAGTCATCACTTATAAAAAAATTGGCTTTTATAGAAATTCGAAGCGTGCGTGGTAGAGAACTGGACTTTATCCCCAGTTTGTTCAAATAAACTGATTTTGATCATATATTTTCATATAAAACAGGATTTTCATCATGTATTTTCAAAAATTTTTATAATGTGGAATTGGAGAACGTCGCATTGTGTAGAGTGACCACTTAAGCCAGATAATACAGGTTGTGAGCCCTGGACCATCGTGTAAAAATACTTCCACACACGTTTCTCATTTAAATAGCTTCGTCTCTGTGAGACTTCCATAATATATCTTAATTTACGATTTTTTATTGTTTTTAAGTAATTTTTTGGTTACTTTATTTTGTAATTTGTGGGTTAAATTTTATTAATGTTTTGTTTTGTTGTTTTACTGTTATAAGTAACAGATGAGCCTGTTTCCTTCAATTCAGCAGTTTTTTGTTCAATTTCAGTTCAGTAATACTCGTATCTCTTAGATACTTCTTCTTCTTATGGTGCCATCTTCTATCGGAGGTCAACGAAGACGATTTACTACCACACGGAACAACTCAGTCATGTTACACTTGTACCAGTACCTCAAGTTACGCAGCCATGAGATGCGGCGTCTTCCTACGCTTCTTTTACCACTCATTTTCCCCTGGACGATGAATTGGTTTAGACTATATTTTGGTCCTCTCACAATATGTCGGAGATACTCTAGCTTTCTTATCTTGATAGTCTGCAGCACATCTCGGTCTTTTTTCATACGCCGGAGGACTTTCTTTCGTTTTCGACAGCGAAATTATTATGTTTGTTATCAAGATTTCGATCAAATTTCAATATTTACATATGTCATTATAGCGGAAATACTGACTTTTATATGATGTTGATTCTTTGAATGAAAAAAGTTGTAGATAGATGTGTATGAAACAAACCTCAACTTTTAAAACAATGCTAGTTCTTATTTTTTATAATTTTCATCACGGCAAAATTGTACAATGTTATACAAATCATAAAAAACGGTTAAAACATAATAGGTCTGATAGCGAAACCAATAAAAACTAGCAGGAAAGCAATCGGCGAAGCCTACTGCTAGGCCCTGCGGGCGGCTATTGTGTTTGCTATGCAGCAAACACAATTGTTTACCTATGCCTACGTCAGCCGCTTCGCGGCCAATTGTATCTGGCAAACTTCAATTTTTGCTGTTGTGGCCGCTTCGCGGCCAAATGTGTTTGCTGTGCAGCAAACACAATTGTTTACATATGCCTACGTCAGCCACTTCGCGGTCAATTGTATCTGGTAAATTTCCACTTTTAGTTACGGGTAGTTTAGATATAATTAAGACAAAGTGTTTATTCAAAATTTCTAACCGATTAATAAATCAGAGCGGAATAAACCATAGTTCGATAGGTAGGTACCTACTCTCTTCTCTTCTCGCAGTGTTCATTACTTTTATACAACATTATAAAAAATTAATCTTTGTTTAATTTTTACATAAACAAATTTGAATGTTCAAAACCAAAAATGTAATTAAAATTTCAACAAAAAAAATATTCTTGACCGTAAAAAAAAAAATCGATCCTGCCAGGATTCGAACCTGGCAATCTTCTGATCCGCAGTCAGACGTGTTATCCGCTGCGCCCCACAACCCAACGGGCACCGTGGCAAAATTATTGTATACAAATAAAAATCATCATCCAAATGCAGAAACGTACGACATTGGTTAGGATAATTAATATATTGATTGACCCATATGTACGCATGTGCTATGTTGTACCAGTATAAAACAAATATTCCTGAACTCATTGGCGATGAACTACAAAGGCATTAAGTTGCTGGCGCGGTGAATTATAGCCCGCGGTGAACGCGTCGGACTCCTTCGACCGAACTTTGTGACATTTGCATCGTTAAATTTAATGACCGAGTAATTTCGGTATTCGCATTCGCTGGCAAATTTTAATATTGTAATGTCGTGATTGAAGTCTGCCCGAATTCCCAGACATTGGCGTAATTTGGGGGAAATATTAAATATGGTGATTACGCCGTTAAGAATTTTTCGTATTTTGCCCAGAATAATCATACTTTGATGTCGCCCCGCAAGTCCTCCGCGAAGGCCTTCGTATATTTTGCAATTTAAATACACATTTTTTGTGAATATGAGTAATGACTATAAATATTTATGCGTACTTTATTTTAAAAAAAGGTCAAAAGTAACCTTGAAATCGAGTAGAAAATGAGTAAAGTACGAACTGTGGCGGCTTTAAGAATTAGATTATTTAATTTTTTTTAAAATGACTGGAAATATAATGATTCCGATCATCATCATCATCACTCTTGGCTCTATAACCCCTGGTGGATCTTGGCCTCGTCAAGAGTCTTCCTCCACTCATCTCGGTTTTGTGGCAGCTCTCTCCAGTTCAGGAGCTCCAAGGCAGCTATGTCTTTGAGGACGTTGTCGCTCCATTTTAATTTTGGCCTTCCTAAACTCCTTCGCCCTTTCGGTCTTGAGTTCAGCAGGGACTTTGTTGCTTGATGCTCGGACATTCTTTCCACATGATCCAGCCACGGAAGTCTTTCCAGTTTTATACATTTTGTGACGTTTATTTCCTTAAACAGAGTGTAGAGCTCATTATTTTAACGACTGCGCCAAAGTCCATTTTCTCGAACCGGTTCAAAGATACGCCTCAAAATTTTACAAAAAATTATTCAATTATTTAGGAAAAACTATTATTTCTCTCAAGACAAGATTTTTCTACAATAGACGTAACGTAAAATAAACTTATTATTTTTATGCTGATATGACTGTTTTAATATAAAAAGTATTTTTTATAAGAAAACAACTACGTAATAATATGGAGTTCATTATTATGATACAATATAAATAATTGTCCTTTTGAAAAATTAATTGGATTATCAAGGATTGTCATTGTACACATACCATGTTGTATATTTTAGAGTACTTAAAAAAGTTTTTAACAAGTCGCGCATGCTTTCTTCAGATCTGTGAAGCCCATATTAATATTTTTTATTCCATTTTCCTAATTTTCTGCATAGTTTATCGCAGCATCAACAGTTGAAATTGCATTAACCTTCTTGGATCATTTAGCGCATTACTTTTTGGACCGATTTAAAAATATTTTTATAAAATAAAGAGTGTAAAAAGATGGAGGGACGTTGGTGGAACATATGTAAGTATTTAAAATATATGAAACATAATGACCAAATTTTTGATTCAAATAAATTATAGAAGCCTCACAGAGATGAAGTTATTTACATGGAAAACGTGTATGGAAATCTTTATGCGGTGTCCCATGCCTTATAATCTGTACGAGTTAGCTTAAATGATTACTATACACAATTTTCATCGATTCCACGGTAAAGACATCTACATTATAAAAAAATTTAAAAATTAAGTTGTATACAGGGTGTCCCGTATCTCGACGTCAAGCCGAAATCGGGTGATAGGCCAAGTCATAACAGTTATCAGAAAAATATTTAAAGAAATTTAAGACATGTGTTTTAAAAATTATAAGCATTTAAAAAAATCTACAACATGTAACGGTCTTTTCACTCCTGTTGCTACAAATCTTTATTTTTCTTCATTTTTTTATTATTATGTAATCCTGAATAAAGCTTCTGTAAATTTTTGTTCAAAATTCGAAGCCAACTGCTCCAGCTTGGAAGAAAATGTCACTTTTTGACCAAACCAAGTATTCAAAATCAATACTTTGCCCAGTTTTAACTGACTGTTTTTTTTTGTTTTTTTAAATATTTTTCTGATAACTATTATGACTTGGCCTATCACCCGATTTCGGCTTGACGTCGAGATACGGGACACCCTGTATAAGTATGTTCTAAATTCAAAATAAGTTTTTTTCATATATTCTAATGGACTACCCAAGTGTCACCTATACTCATCCCCATGACATAATACATATACATATATTTCGCAGCTGGTATTTCCGACCGCTGAATTTCGCTCGTATTTCCGGCCGATTTCCCAACAAACGCAGTTGAACTTAATTGCTTTACAGCCTTCAAAATAACAAAGATTTTTTTCTTTAAAAGCACATATTTACCTACTTTTCATCCAATTATTTCTAGCGAACCAAGCGCGCGTTTATAAAATTATTAGGGCCTGTAAAGCGCACAAATAAATAATGTTCTCGGTGCTCGTAGCCACCGAACACACGACTGAAATATAATAACGACACGCACATGCGAGGGGTATCACTTGGGGAGAAATGCGCGATGCCACGCTCCGATACATTTGGGGAGAGATATTTCACTTGTCTCGAGGGGTTGTACCGTACAATATATTCTCCAGTCGGCATGAAATTAACACGCCGGGTAAAACCACTCTTTAACTCTCAAACCATTTGAAATAATAGAAAAAGTAACCCATAAAAACCAAGTTTTTAAATGTTCAAGTTTTTTGTTTGTAACATTGTGGAAATTCATTTTTAATATTTAAAAAATGAGGGTTAACAACACTGTTTTATTCCACTATATTTATTTTGAATTGTTAGAACGTTTCCGGGATTTCTCCCATTATCAATAACAACACGTTTACAACTCTACCAAGTTTTTATTACACTCCCTTTCTTTGTAAAATATAACAACAATTAAAGATGAATTAAAACATGTCACATAATACTAAACTCTCATTCTATCTCTTAGGCTTATTCCAAGCGTGGATCTCTCCATGGATCGTTGCGTGCATTTGAGTTTTTCTACACTTTTCTTTGTAAAGGCCATTGACTCCACTCCATACGTCATCACTGGCATATGCACGATTCAAAGGCTTTTCTTTTTAGGCTAATTGGGATCTCTTTTTTCTCGTAGATATGTTTGAGTTTGCCAAAAGCAGCCCAGCTCATTCCTATTGGTCGTGGCAATAATATACGGTTGCATTCAGTTTAACTGATAATTTGTAACGCGGGAAGATCGGTAATCGTTACAAAATATTTATATAGAGATATGTCACGATGAATATTGCCCAAAAATATGGATGGTTTAAGATACTAAAAAGTATCCCATAAAAACCAAGTTTTAATTATACTCCCTTTCTTTGTAAAATATAACAACAATTAAAGACGAATTAAAACATATAACATAACACAAAATTTACAGTAATTTAATATATTTCTAAATTGTCAGATGTTTTGAGCTTTGATAAGACACTTCATGCTTTGAAGATTAAATTCTAAAAACATTTGTCAGTCAATTTAGATTTTCGACACTCGTAGTGAAGAACCTATTATGTATACTGACGAAGTAATTCAAATTTACAAAATATTCGGCGACGTTATCGGGCCGTTGCTACTCAAACTTTTCTAATGATTCCAATTTGAAAAAACCAATAAAATTTCTAAAAATCCGAAATTATACTATAATTATTAATGTTTTTAACGAAAATTTTAAAGATCTTCTTGATCGTCGCCACGAGTCTACTTGCCAAGTTTCAGCTCGACTGGATCACGGGAAAAGGGTCAAAAATCGATCCAAAGTTTTTTTTGACGGCAAGCCGGCAAGCAAGCAAGCAGACGCCACGAGTTAATATAAAGGGAGTAAAAACGTTAGTTTTGCGATATTTTTTTGTACATAATCGTAATTATTAATGATTATTAAAGAGTTAAGGTTGTTATTACGGTCGTTAGACATATTTAACTGTAACTGGTTGCGAATATTTTATACGAACCGTATGTTTTTCCGAGAAACGATTCTCGACGTTTCGTTGAATTCTTATTCAACGTCGGGCGGACTGATTACTGCTTCCGAGGGCGTAAATTATATGCACTTTGTTGTGGAGTGTTCACTTCTTCTAAGATAGAGGTCGCCAGTGTGCAACATGTACTAGTTACGTCGGCGGACTTTACTGCGACGTCTCTCAAAGGTTGAATCAATGTCATAATAACAGGGCGCCAAATACTTGATAGCTTGTATCTATCATCTCTATTGAAATATTGGGATATTTCATTATTTTCATTTATTATTATATTATTAATCATGATACAAAATTTATCATTAATTAATATATCGTTAATTAATTTCCAGTGTTTTCATGTGTGTCCCAAATCCACGACCCGTGACAGTATGATCATGTTACAACATGTTTTAAAAAAAGTTTGTTTACTGGATGATTTTTTTAATAACTAATTAAAAATATACAAACAAACAAATTGTATGAAAAATTAACTACATATATGTTTAGGAACAGGAGTATACATAACAATAATTTCATATTTATTGAAGAATTACATTAACTACATACTGTTGATGTTGATAATATTTATATTAACCTCACGTCTGTTGGAACTACAGAATACATAGAATACTATGTTCAAACTAAGCTAAACGCTTGTACTATGAAAATAGGATCTTGCTGATGTCTTGAAATAGGTCTTGAGCCACCGACCACCGGATCACTAAGCGAGTGTCATGACCACTATACCAACAAGCTTTATACTGAGAATTATATTATTATTATTTATTTTATATTTTATTTAATAGATAAATTAAAAAAATTGCAATAAAGATAGTGACAGTTTTTACAATGGTATTTCTCTTCTATATATGTAATATAACTCGTGAGTAAGAGAAGAGTATCATTATATTTAAAATATACTGAATAGTAAGTAGTACATACTATGTATAAGGAGAAAAAATAAATAACTCATATGCGACAATCATAATGCAATTATGTGAGACAACAGTAAAATAAACTTTTAATAATCAAAAAAATTAAAAATAAATATAGTAAAGAGAATAATAATAAATATAGTTTATTTTTCAATTTTTCAATTTTTATTTATTACATAATATGTACATTACAAACATTATGTTCAATGCATACATATTATTAACTTACATCTAAAAATGTACATATACACATATACATACACATCCATATACACATATACATAAACACATATGTATACATACATACACATATACATATACATACATACATACACACACATATACATATTGTGTATTAAAATACTAATTTATTATTAAACAATTATTAAACAATTAAAAGTGACCTGTCTGGTCAAAGGTGTAGGAGAATCTGGTCAAAGGTGTAGGAGAATCCTGCTTCGGAAAACCCCCTCAGACACATGGAATATATCAATATCCAAAGCGATGTTGTTCAGCATAGCTGTAGCTTTTCCAACAGGCATAACCATCGGCAGGTTGGTCCTGTATATTGGAATGTGAAACAATCTATGCTGACGATGTCTAAGGTAATTATCAGGAACATACAAACCAATGCTCTGCATAATTTCAGTATTGTCGATCATACCGCGCAACAATCGATAAAAATGTGTAATCAAATACACATTCCTTCTAGTCTCTAAACTATTGTAGCCAAGCATACCCTGGAGAAACTCGGTTGGGTAAAGCCAAGGATAATGCCCGTACTCTCTCATGTAGAGATATCTCAGAAACTTCTTTTGGACTTTCTCCACCATAAGAGAGTACTTGCTCTCATGTGGCCCCCAGATCATCGAGCCACTCTCGAGTCTACTCCAGCACCAAGGAGTTGTAAAGAGTTCTCAGTACGCGGGTATTCTCGAAAACCCTGGCAGTACGCAGAACAAATCCTAACATTCTCAGAGCATTACCACTGAGTATGGAGTATAAATATTATAAAATATAAAAGTATCTATTATTATTATGAATATGCTATTAAATTCATATTTGTTTGGAGATTATATTGGTGATAAAAATGATATTAACTTCATATATGTTTGCGATATTGATCGTTTTTATGTCTACAAGCACCTGTGAGTTTTCTACACTTAACTTTCCTGCATTACGCAACAAATATACTTAATCAAAATATTTTACCTATAGATATCCCATAGAGACGAAACTATTTTTTATATGGGAATATAGGTAGATATGGAGGTTGGGTGTTCACAGGGCTTACGACCTATTGTACGGCTGGCTTAAGTGATTACTTTGAGCTGGTTTTCGGAGACTCTAATAGAAGGAGAGAATAATAAAACGTATTATTTTTACATTTGCATACTCTGTAAAATTTTAACAATCTGAATTTTTTTTCTCATCTGACCTTACAAATTGCGGTCACCTTGAAATTTACATTTGAAAAAAAATTCTAGTACAAAAGAAGTAATTGAAAACAAATATTTGACTAGTTTCATTATTAAAAATGTCTAGCCGCAATCCAACTGCTAAAATAAACAAAAATATATTTATTAAAGGGTGGGTCATTAATTATACATTACTAGATTTATTTCTCGGCTTCGCTCGAGGTTTGTATTTATGTATACAGGCTGTAACGGAACTATTCCACAATACTTTACAGGTATTCCTGTCTTGATTATGAGTCGAAAATATTCAAGCAACCATGATCTAACATCAATACATAAGGAGATGCGACATCAAAGTTTGCATTTTTTTAAATATTTCTGGCTTGTTTTTTGCAAAACGTTTGACTATCATTACAGTAACTTATATATAATATGAATAATAAATTATTTTTAATACAAATCAAACAAAAGTGATAAAAATCTTCCAGTTCCAACTGGAATTTTCTGCAGGGTTTTTATTATTTTATTTAACTTTTACTGAAACGAATGAATTCTTTGTAATCGATATAAGTTTCTGTAATAATACTTCAACGTTTTGTAAAAAACAAGTCAGAAATATTGAAAAAAAATTCTAATTTTTATATTGCGTAACTCCATAACTATTGATATTAGGTCACGGTTGCTTAAACATTTTCAACTCATAATCAAGGCAGGAATCCACCTGTAAAGTATTGTGGACTAGCTCTTTTACACTATGTATGTTATAAAAATGTTCCCACTAAAAAAAATATTGCTAGAAATTGAATTTAAAAAAAAAGTAGCCCATAAAAAACAAGTTTTTATTATACTCCCTTTCTTTGTAAAATATAATAACAATTAAAGACGAATTAAAACATATAACATAACACTAAACTTACAGTAATTTAATATATTTCTAAAATGTCAGATGTTTTGAGCTTTGATATGACACTTCATGCTTTGTGTATTGAAGTACCTGGAGTAATTCAAATTGAGAAAATAGGTCCGCGACGTATCGCCCCCTTGGCTAAATCAAACTTGTGTAATGATCCAATGAAAAAAAACTATTAAAAATTTGAAAAATTAAAAATTATACTATAATTATTATTATTTTTTAACGAATATTTGATAGATCTTCTTTATCGTCGCCACGAGTCTGCTTGCAAAGTTTCAGCTCGATTGGATCACGGGAAAAGGATCAAAAATCGATCCAAAGTTTTTTCGACGGCAAGCCGGCAAGCAAGCAAGCAGACGCCACGAGTTAATATAAAGGGAGTAATAAAAACAAAATAAGCATTACAAATAATTTATTTAAGTACACGAGTATTTGTGGAGTACTTGGATATTACAAGAATTCCCCATGTGGTCACTCACAATATACCCACGACACATCGCGTGCCAGGAAGACTGCCAAATAGGTGGAAACATAGCTGGTACTCCACTTTTCAAGAGGACGGCTCCCGCCCAGTAACAGATCTACGATCTAGAACAAGAAGAAAATATTCACTTCATAAGGTTTAAGATGGTTTTATAGGTCGCCATTGGTAGTGTAAGGAAAAATGATGAGATTTTTCAGAGAATTTCCGATCCTACTACGGAATCTTCCGTGACGTTAATTGTGTATAATTCCGGAGCGTAATTGATAATGTTGGCTGCTGTGCTGAAGTTTAAAGAATTGAGATGGAAAAAAAATGCAAAATGCGCCTCAATTTCGAAATAATTAATACGATTTCAATACGATTTATTTTTGCGTCACTGCATTTAATAAATGCTTTTATTTACGCAGAATATCTATATGATGGTTCATGGGGATGACAAAGTTCAACTACAAATGGTATTGGCAAGTTTATTCGTGGAACGAGTTGTATAAATAACATGATATATATACAACTTCCAAAATTTTATAGATGTGGTGGTGGGGACACATGGGTGGAATTGGTGAACGTTACATTTTGTAAAGTGATCACTTTAGCTAGCCATACTATTGATCGTAGCCCTATAAATACGTAATGACTTTCATAGCTACTTTTCCGAATAATTAGTTCTCTATAGTTAGATATCTAAAATATATTTTGATCAGCTTTTATCTATGTAAGGTAAACAATGTTAATGTATTTAACGAATTCTTTCGCTTCAGTTTGTAATTCAATTGTTCTGAGAATGGTTTTATGATTTCGGACTTTTAAATTGTCATTAAATATTTTGTTTAATTTTTTTTTCAAATAGAAATGCAAACACGGAATACGTGTCGCATCAATATTCTTATTTTTCTCAAACTAAGCCAAAAGCCTGTGCTATGAAAAAAGGACCAAATTGCTGGTGTCCTCGAATATGACTCAAACCACCGACCACCAGATCACTACACCAACAAGCTACTACTAAATATACAAACATTTGTAAGCTTTAGTTATTTCGGATTGGTAGATGAAATATTGAAAAAAAAAAATTAAGAAAAGTTTTGTATTGATATATTTTTGCGTTAATTGGTGTATAGGTCGACCACAATCAGAAGACCATTCCCTAGCTTTATCCGGTAAGAAGAAAGCGGGGGAAAGTTGCCTGGCAAGCCCGTGTTACAAGCCTCAATATGATATTCCAAATAAATATAATTTTTTTTTAGTTTAAAAAAGGTTACTTACTTACTAGAAAAACTTAATTTGTGTTCATTTTTTGCATCGTAACAAAACACATATTTTTGCGCACATTCTTTTGAATGCGGTCTAGCTATAGTAAGTATTGTAAATGACTGATTTTTTATTCAGAATATTTTTGAGTTTGTTCAAATCTTTCAGAACGGTAGTGCTAGATTTCTTGTCACAGAGACATCATTGCTTTCAAAATTCCGTAAATCAATTGTAGATTTCTCATTAGCGACATTAACGATATTAAAATAATTAGCGACATCTGTGGGGATTTGGGGGAATGAAAATGGCTGTCACGGGCCGCGTATGAAAGGTGGTTACAACACACATGTGAAGTGTGGCATGCAATTCAAATATATACAACTTCCAAAAAAATTATTAGACATGGTATACTCTATCATGGGTGGAGATGGCGAACGTTACATATGTGTAAATTGATCACTTAAGCCAACCGTACGATAGGTCCTAAGTCTTATGTCCACCAAAAAATTACTTCTATACCTACTTTCCCAAAAAAATACAGTTTCGTCTCTGTGAGACATCTATAGTATATATACATTAATTGACTGATTTTTTCTTCGTAAATAAAATATTCAAAACGATTTTTTTCACGAAAACTGCGGTCATGAACGTGATAGCCGATTGCTTTCTGCCAGTAGGTTTTGATCGACGTTTAACCCATTCAGTACCTGTGATGGGTCTGAGTGACTTTCGCCGTTATTGGTTCGCCCGCGCGTACGGGAAAGCAAAAGCCTCGGAAGAAATCACATAATATCTTTTTGATGAGATTGATTCCGTACGCCCCGTGTGATGTTTACACTGAGAGACATCTGGGGACATTTTACGGGGCGGAATATCGAGTTTCAACATATTTCGGTAATGGCGTACTCAATTTTGTTACTTTCCCGACACACACATTAGAGTTGTTGTTAGTTTGTATAAAATTTGGAGGCCATTCGTCGTGTCGCGTTTTACTTTTACTTGACAAAAAGTGCTTTGTGTGTTTAAATTTTATTATACTGTTTATCAACCTGTCACATTTAATATTACCTAACTATACTTTCGTCTATTTTAAATTAACGAGCGATAAACCCGTTATAAGTGACGATATTACTATGTTCAGAATATTTTGAGTATATTATTTTTTTATCAAGAACAGATACAGATACAGGAAAACACCATTAATCTAGATATATATTTAAGATGTTTCTTAGAAACGAATTGGATATCCATAGAGCTTTCGACCATTTTATACAATGTAACGTTCACCAAATCCAACCATGAAAGACTACCACATTTATCAAATTATATAGTTTTTAAGATGCACAACTCGTTCCATATGTATGTTGTATCTTTACTACCGCCACCTGTGGCCAATTTTGGCATTTCCATAAATCACTGCAGATGTCGCCTTTGGCAACGAGAAATCCAAAAGTTTTTAAAGCAATATTCTTTATATATGTATAAGACATTCTTCCGAATTATTAACAAATTCGCTAGAATACGCCTGAAAAATATTTAAAAAATTTAACTCCTTATGTAACTCCTTGTTCTTGTGGATATTATATGTGTGAGTTTCAGTTGAACATTAATTAGTTATTAGTTATTCATTAATTAGTCACAATAAAAATAAAATTTAGAAATCAAACTAAAATATTGACAAATTATTTTTTATATTAACTTGCATTACTACATATATGAATGAATTCTCCGTCTCTGTTAATCTAAATTACCTATGATCTCTAATGGCTGAAATTCTGCTTAATTAGCTTTAATTTTTCAAATAAAATTATCACTAAATCGTAGTATGTTTCTTTAGCGCTCGTTTCGGGCGCGAGTGAAGGCTGTAAAAATAGTGCCATCTAGCATAGTGTGTTTAACATCTTGTGATAGCGTTAGTGACCAACATCGTTATATTAGTGACGGACATTGTTGCGTAGAGATTTATGAATTTTGATACACACACTACATTATTTTATATTAAATGTAAGATATTTATTTATAAACATTACAATGATGTATAATTACATTTTAAGAAGATTGTATTCCACTTAAAGGAAACATAATTCCACTTATATTTACATGCCAATAAGTACAGTAAAATAATTAATCTTGTAGACTGACAAACGATAAGTGATATGAAATATTCACAAATTACTCCACAATCGGATTTATTCCCCAAAAATTCTAAATTACACATACTTCAATATGACCGGTGGGCCGCCCAAGATTAAGCTGGGAGAAGCAACAAAAAATATGTATGAAAACAGAATGGGTCTGGTCGACTCATGCGGAAGCAGCGCAAGACAGGGGAATATGGAAGCACCGTGTTACGTGACCACGTGACCCTGCTAGGACAAGTGGATAAAGATGATGATTATGTACTTAAATATCGTGCAGAGACGAAAAAGAGCACCGCACCTTTTTCACTTGGATCATTGGAGAACAAACTACGGAAAAAATTACTTATTTAAATATACAAAATATAATAAATATATTAAGGAGTAAATATAAAGAAATAAAGTTTATGGTTTAATGGTACAAACATGAACATAATGAAATGAGACATTAACACTACAGTTCCGAAACGGGGTTACAACTTTACCCCAAAAATCTTATACTTAACTGTTTAATAATTATTAATGATATTGAGCTGGTATTCTTTGTAATCCTCAGAAATGTCCAAAATAATACAAAAAAATAAAATAATAATGTGAAATAAGAAAAGTAGATTTTTTTTTCCATAAACAATCGTCAATGTTTTTTGCTTATTTATATCTTACTAACTTCATTCTGCTTGCACGGTTTCTGTCAGTCAGATGCTTGTGAGCCACGAGACGTCAAAATACTTCGGTTTCTTATAAAATGACGAAAAATTTAGCAGAGTCTTGTTCGCATTGTACTGTTAGATTACCAGTTGCGGTTAAGCGTTTGTGATATCAGCAATTGTATGAGATCACTATCATCAAGTCGTGACTCCTTTAGAGCATCAGGTTCACATATGGCTTTGGGAATGAAAAAGGATATTGAAGAATAACAGCAGATTATGTAATGTTATAGTTAGATTTATTATAATTTTATTTCTCCTTAAAAATAACGTGAAATAAACATATTTATAATACAGAGTTAAAAGCCAATTCTTTTTATCAGTCTCTCTTGGCGAGTGAAGCTCATTTTATCGGCAGAATCTTATTATTTTGAGTGTAACTAACGTTTTGATTTGAAGATGAATATGATACTGTAATGAAGATAACGAACTACAACTGTAACTGTATCAACTTTGTCACGCATGACACAGTTGATGTAGAAGAAGATAATGCAACGACGAAACGCTACCATTCTAATTTATAACTTTATGGTCCATGAGACCCGCACTAGTATATTGTTAAATTGAACATTAAAATAACATAAGTAACATAACATGTAAACTTGAAACACTTAATATTTCGTCTATTTATTAAAAATTTATATATAATAAATAGTCATTTCTTAGGAAGAAATCTATGAATTATTTATCAACTGCACTAGACGCCATGTTTGTACTTTCTTCCAGAAGCTTTTTCGTTCGCCACGCACGGACGGGCTACGGTGAATCTCAATATTAGCTAGAATATAAAATGGCGGACAAATTTACCGCAAACGCAGTTCAAAGACACTCGTATAATAAATATTATAGAACATTTTCATACCATTATACTTAAATTTGACTGGGGTTACTTTGTTACCCCACTCCGGCCCCCGATTTTATTTTCCATCTTACGGTACTCGAAGGTTAAATGAAAAAATAAAGTTATTTTTATTTGATTAATTTTTCAATTAATGAATCTTGCATAACAGTCATAGATTCGGGAAATGATTACATTATTTATTAGCCCTGCTCCAGCCATAATGCTGGGCGTAAATCATCCCCTACGTAAATTACGAGAGTTATGATCTAGATTGCTTCAGAAGATTTTAGTAAATCATCGGGAACACATCATTGAAACCGATAGGCGGAAGGGTTTTGATCGTTTTTTCGGTGTTTTTATTGAACTTGAATCATAAAAGTACACGCGACAGGCGGGGTTTAAGCTCGCGACCTTCGTTACTCTGACGAAGGTGCGACGGGTTTATTTAATCGGAAAATATTCCTAAGGGCGCGAGGCGCGAGGGTTGGCCCTCACCCTCGCTTAATTACTGCTCGATACTTACTACCGTATTAATAATTTTTGATGCGTAATTAGATTACAAATTTATGGCCCGGCTTAGCAAAGTGTCGTAAACCATTTCACTTTAAAATCACGATAAAATAGTTTTCCGCCTGAAAATTTCAGTGGCGTGCAGTGGGTTGAGGAATAGGGCCGGCTGTTTACTTAATATTACAACACGATGGTGTACATCCTTTACGAAAAGCCAATCCGTGCGAAGTGTTAGTAATTTTAATTTGAGACCCGTAGTTTATTTTCCATAATTTAATTTGAGAGATTAATCTAGAGGCGTTTTAATCTTGATATTTTGATATTATTATATTTTAAAGTAAAATCAGTGGTGTGTTGTTTTAATTTGTATAATTAAAAAGGGTCTCATATAAAAAAATATGTATTTATAAAATGCAAATGGAAAACCAATTTATAATCTGTTCTCAGGTTTTCACGGCCGTTCAGAATCTTCTTCGTGTAGTTTTCTGGGATATTCTGACATGTATATTCAACCTCTCTGACTGACATTTTGGATCCCATTGCAGGGTCTATCATCAGCCCATGCGTCATGCATGTGTTGGCAATACGTCAGCCTTGATGAGAAGTCTGATGTACTCGGCAGAATATCCCAAAAAACTAACGCAGGACAATTAATAATCAATCTTACGGTACTTTTTATTTGCTGCAAGTGTTACTTCTGCCATTTATAATTTTATTTACGGCAATGTATTTAACTACAAAAAGGCCGAATTCCCTCGAAAACGCTCCTGATACTGGGTTCTCTATCGGGAAGTTTAGACACCAAATGAAGGGTATTAGGCAAAAGCAGAACTGAAGTGTTTTGAGATACAAACAAAAGTCCTGTCACTACTCCAGGAAATTTATTTAAGGAATGTTAATTATGTTTGTATATAACCACAAAAAAAAACATTTTTTCATGTGTAACATCTTTCCTCTCACTTTCCTGCAATCTGTGGTAGTGAATTTGTGAAAAATGATGAAAATGCGTAACAGGAACACCGTGGAAGCGCGCGCAATTTCATTCGACCAATGAGCGCGCGCAGGGCGCACGCGATGGAAAAAAATCATTTTTCATAAACAAATCAATGTTCAGCAAGTGCCATTACAGCGAAGACGCACTCTTCCAACAATCGATTCTTCTGATTTTGTATATATGCCTCGCGTTTGGTGTAAGCGTGTGGATGTTGTAACTTTGATGTATTTTGGCTTATATCTTCGAAACTATCCAATAAATACTTCATTTTTTTACATTAATATAAACAATAACTACCCTTAATGATTTACATTATCAAATTTTATGTAATTTATGTGATTATTTTTAAATATTTATTCAAAGTTTTCATACAATATGTATGACGGCGCACTACTGCCATCTATGAAAATAAATAAAAACATATAATTGACCAAACACATTTCTAGATAAATTCAATAATAAATAAATGCACATACATTTTTTTTACTTGTATTCTCTAATTAATAAATATATAGGTATTAGCTTTTTTAAATTTTGATGTTATTTTCCGTCGCTGCTCAATTGATATTTTTAATTGTGAGATGTCAAATATTATACATCGTATGCGACTACTGTAAGCCTCGCTCGTTTTTTAGTGGTTATATACTAACGTAAATGACATTTTGTTAAAATATCTGACCATAAGTTAATGCTTAAAATATTAGAAATATTAATAATATGTATATATAATATTCATTATGCCGTAAGAGAGTTAACTAGGCACTATATTTGGAAGGTCCATGCGGTAAATAGGCTTTCGCTATATCACAATGCTAAGCTCCCGGATTATAATATCCTGGAGCAAGTCTTCAATCAACGACTGTCATATATAAAATATGCCTCAGTGGATTGTAATATCTCTTTAATTATTTGTTACAATATTATTAACATAACAATGTTTAAAGGCTCAAGCTGTTATCAAAGTGTTAAAATATTATTATAATTTTTTTACTATTGGAAACTGCCTTGGAACTGGAAAGTGCAACATTAAATTAATTTATCCAAAATGAGGATGATGTAGCGTAATGCTAATGCATCTTCCCGGATAAATATGAGATCCAAGTTCGTTTCCTGGTAGCAGCCAGAAATTTTTCCTTTTTTTTGATTTTTCTGTATGTCTTTCTAATTGATTAATAAATTTGGTTTTAAAAAATCACAAAACTTTTTTCAAAAATTGCAACTTCACAGTAGGAATGTGTTCTTTGATATAATACCTACATTCATTTCATGCCCACTGCAACTCTCATGTTTTCACGTTCCTCAGGATATCTGGAGCGATATTCAGTTTCCGATTTTTTTATTAAAATCGTTATTGATGCCTTTTAAGGCTTTTACTAACAATAAAAGTAAAATATTATAATTTCAAGTGATAACACAAAGCCTGCAGATATTAATAGTATTACGCATGGGTATAAATACAAGAGCACTTCTTATACCACTGTTTGGTAGTTTGGAAAGTCTTTGGAGAATTGAATAAGTAGTTAGTGGTTGCAGCTTCTAAAGCAAAACATGCATAACATCTAGTTTCACGGAACGTAGAATGCAAGCAGATACGTTTCAATAGATAAGGACAGTCAATAATTCCGTTTGTTGTTTTATCAAAAAATGCAAAATCCGTCGCTATTCTTCTAGTCTCCAATTTTCAAGAGAGCAAAAGGATCTAAGTTATCAGTATTACTCGACAATATGTTTTATCAAAAAATGCAAAATCCGTCGCTATTCTTCTAGTCTCCAATTTTCAAGAGAGCAAAAGGATCTAAGTTATCAGTATTACTCGACGATATGTTTTATCAAAAAATGCAAAATCCGTCGCTATTCTTCTAGTCTCCAATTTTCAAGAGAGCAAAAGGATCTAAGTTATCAGTATTACTCGACGATATGTTTTATCAAAAAATGTAAAATCCGTCGCTATTCTTCTAGTCTCCAATTTTCAAGAGAGCAAAAGGATCTAAGTTATCAGTATTACTCGACGATATGTTTTATCAAAAAATGCAAAATCCGTCGCTATTCTTCTAGTCTCCAATTTTCAAGAGAGCAAAAGGATCTAAGTTATCAGTATTACTCGACGATATGTTTTATCAAAAAATGTAAAATCCGTCGCTATTCTTCTAGTCTCCAATTTTCAAGAGAGCAAAAGGATCTAAGTTATCAGTATTACTCGACGATATGTTTTATCAAAAAATGCAAAATCCGTCGCTATTCTTCTAGTCTCCAATTTTCAAGAGAGCAAAAGGATCTAAGTTATCAGTATTACTCGACGATATGTTTTATCAAAAAATGTAAAATCCGTCGCTATTCTTCTAGTCTCCAATTTTCAAGAGAGCAAAAGGATCTAAGTTATCAGTATTACTCGACGATATGTTTTATCAAAAAATGCAAAATCCGTCGCTATTCTTCTAGTCTCCAATTTTCAAGAGAGCAAAAGGATCTAAGTCATCAGTATTACTCGACGATATGTTTTATCAAAAAATGCAAAATCCGTCGCTATTCTTCTAGTCTTCAATTTTCAAGAGAGCAAAAGGATCTAAGTTATCAGTTTTACTCGACGATATGTTTTATCAAAAAATATAAAATCCGTCGCTATTCTTCTAGTCTTCAATTTTTCAAGACAACAAAAGGATCTAAGTCATCAGTATTACTCGACGATATGCTTAGTTCTAAATTCTTTATTATCCCTCGTTCTCCGGTTGGGTTATCTAGTATTGGGTTGTAAATTCTTGGCAAATACTTTATACCTGTTTCTTACGTTGTGCTTGGTTGTTTCTTTCATTAAATTAAGTTGTAAACTATCATTAAATTCTGCAAGAACAAACCTCGACGACAACAATTTCCGGGAGACAAAATAATTAGCCACAGAGGACGTCATTAAACATTGAACACCGACTGTACGGTATTGATTTTCAGACACCCCGCTCCAGCAATCAAAGAATGGATGTCTTGGCATCATCCACTGTTTGAAGTAACTCAAAATAGTTTGAGAAATCTTGTTGTTTGTAAAGATATTGTATTATTCTAGCATATATGTGTAATAATGACTGTAAAAAAGTAAGTGTACAATACTTTACAGATAGATTCATGCCTAAATTATGAGTTGAAAACTTATATCAATGTCAATAGTTGTATGGAAATAAGTAACATGAAATTTTGTATTTTTTTCAATATTTCTGACTTACCCCATGTAAAACGTCAAATAGAAGATTAATCAAAAAAATTAAAAAATTCAAACCTTGAAGTCGCTTACCTGCATAACTAGTGGATATTGGGAAATTGATGGTAGATTCAGCCTAAATTAAAGGGTATCTATAAAATATTGTTGAAAAATTTGACGATATTAAGAAGGTTGGTCTAACTTCATTGGGGAAGCCCTGTACCAGAAATAGTATTTCATGTGCACCCGTTTAAATAAAATTTCTAGTTAGCCTTAAATAAAAATCTTTAATTAATTAAATCGGTAGTAATAATTTAGTTATTAACTAGAGATGCTAAGAATAAATATGGTGAACAACGAAAAAAAATTTAAATCGGTGTAAATGCTATATGCACATGCAGAGAATTTTTTTTTGTAGGATAAAGTGAAGAATTAAGAAAAATGAATTAAATTTAGTGGTGTTTGTAGGCTAGGCGATAGAATAAATAAAAGTAATGATGAAGAAAAAACTGCCCTGATAAAATAAAATGACTATTGGAGGATGGCTCTATTAAAAGCTTCAAGCGTGTATGAGAAAATGTACGAAAGTAGACGAATCAAAAGTGGTGTTCTAGGACAAAAACGTTTAGCGTTCTGTACTCTCTGCCTACATCTGCGAGAAATAGTTTGATGGCATCAAACAATTCATTTGAAAAGTTACTTATTACAACTGTTTATTTATTTTTTTTAAGTTACTTATTACACGTTTAATACTTGCGCGTAGAAAAACTTCTCGCCCGCCGGCAGGTACTTCCATTATTTACTATCGCTGGAATATACGCACTGGTCACACGTCAATTAATGACTGATTGGGTAGCGGTCGGCCAACCGGCCTTTTATAGACAATTCGCGACTTTTCGAGAATTTACGATATAAGTCCAGTTGTCTCAATATTTACGTAGAACCTTCTAGTATCGTTCTATTTTAGTGTAAAAGGCATAGAATTATGTGAAATCGTCGATTATGTGTTATTCTTTCCGATTACTTTTTCGTTATAACATTATTTTATTAATTCCTACTAAAAGCTTTATGACACTTGAAAATTGATAATATGGTTTAAAACAATAATATTTACCTAACTTATTGGAAAATATTCTCCAAGAATGAGATATTATCTTAAATGCCGCGTGTTCAGCGAGGATACAAAATTCTCAATTTATTTAGAACGTGCTTATCTTTCAATTTTTTAATCATATTTTCTCATCTAAAAGTCGAAAAATAACTAAACCATAAAATCTTGCTATCTTCTGAAACCAGGAGGATGAAATTTTTGTTATTATTATTTTCAGTGAAAAATTATTTTGTGGAACAGCTTGAATGAATTGTATGAATAAAATAAACCTTAGAATTACCCGATACATTTATGTTTATGAAAAAAAATGGATATAATACTGTCAAAGGACGTCGCTTTGGGAGGCAAATGAACACACTGGAAATTAATTTAATTTAATGTATTACCAAAGAAAGTCCTGTACACGAGTTAGTTGTAGTACCGTTCTTTATTTTATAGTCGTTAATATCTTTCGAATATTTCACACACTAATTTTTTTTAATGGTCCTTAATTCGCTCTCATTAACGCTATTTCTATCGCTTAGATCACTTTTCGCAAATTCTTTAATTATTCCCAAATTAACAAATTAAAATTAAAAAAACTTAAATTTTTTCTCTCCTGTATTTTTATTTATTTCCGCAGGTATCACTGGCAGTCTCACGGTGCTCGCTAGATTGGTAGTATCGCGTGTAATATCAAAAATCACTGATCACACTGGTTCGCTAAGTAGTATCACGGAGATGTCGCCTTGTTAACGTCACAAACTGAATTGCCTGAGCCCGCGTCGCGTGACTCTTTTTTAAGCTCAATTCCCTCGAAATGTTTATTCTAGGGGTAATGAAAAGCCCGTAGAAAGTTCTAGATGATTCTAAGTAGTTTTTTTTATGAGATGGAATTTTCTAGAATTCTTTAGAGAGATAACGTGGTCATGGATGAGTAACCCTGGATTGCGTGCTTAATAGTTTGCGGTTCCGGTTGACTGACCGCTGTTGCGTGACATCGTTGTTATAAATATTTAGAAGGTATGCATTCTAGTCACAATATTTTAAAATAATACTGTGTTTACTTTGGGACGGATATATAAATTGTTTTATTATTAAAATAAATAAAATTCGTAAAAACAATTTTTTATTTTTATTTTAATATAAAGTAAGCCTATCCTATGACTATGTTGTATATGAAACAGAAAATATTTATTATATTCCGTCAATTATATCAAAGTCAATTATTTTGGTTTCATATTTTTTCTAAAGAGATTAAGTGAAATTTTTTGAGTCCTCATCGTGTGTATCATGTAAAACGCTAAGACTTTATCGATATGTTAGAGACTTAAGGAAGTTTTTTTCACTCTGTTGTCGTGAACTTCGAAATTGTTTCACCAGAATAACAAAATTACCAATAAATTTTTCATTAGGGATTTATATCGTTTTATATTATATTTTAGATTTCGGTTTAATATCAATAAACCAGCATTTACATTCATTATAACGATTTCTGTATTTTCGAACTTGCAGTAATAATTTAAAGTGTCGTAATAATACTTTCGATTGTCGTTAAATCCCAATCTCGGCTGCCTTAGGGCGTTGAACATAATCCACATTTTTACACTATTTAACTGCAGGGTGGGGGAGTTTCGCTTTGGGCTTAATTTCCTCAACTTCATTAAATTTTACGGCAAATGGAGTGATTTTGAACGAACGTTACGTGGGAAACTTTTGTCGTCTACTCCCGGTATAAGGGAAATAATTTCACAGCGAGTGGTTACGGTGCCGAACACAAAACGGGCAACTTCCTTATTATAACGATACTGTTACTAAACATCCCTTCTGTTCGAATGTAATTATACTCTTTAATACAGTTTTAAATTAAAATCGTTTTCACCTGGAAGCTTTTAATTAATGTGTCAAACTTGGAGGGTAGCAATTTATAACTCAACTATAATGTGTATTTTATGTACACCCTGAAATTTTGTAAATAATAACTAGCAGAAAACAATCGTGCCGCATTATGACATACCTATATAAAAACTTCTGCACAAATTTCTTTAAGACTTAAAATATTTTTTATGACTTGTTTTAAAGCGAATCAAATTTTAATATTTAAAAACCAAATTAATGAATCAATTAGAAAGACATACAAAAAATCTAATTCACGAAAAATATTAGGTTACTACTGGGATTAAATCACAACTTCACAAATATGAATGTGTTCTTGAATATATGTAATATCTGTTGTATAAATGTATGTCCAAATAAAAATGAATTATTCAATTAATCATGGCGTCCATCTAGCGGTGGCATTGCAAAGTAATTTCAACTACCGTATCAAAAAAGTGGATTGCTCTATGGACAAAAATAAAAATTAATCAATTAATAAAAATAAGAACTACATATAAGGTCGATATATTCACGGAAACATAGAGGGTTGCTATAGCTTAGTGGTCAGAGCACCGGCCCCGGAAAGGAGGTGATCTGGGTTCGAATCCCAGTAGTATCCTAATATTTTTTCGTGAATCAGATTTTTCTGTATGTCTTTCTAATTGATTAATTAATTTGGTTATTAAATATTTCACAGAACTTTGTTCTAAAAAATTACAACTTATAAATTTTAATATTCGATATAAATTAGCAGAAGGCTAGTCAGAAATATTTTAAGAAAATGCAATCATCATGTCAGTTATGTCCATAAATATTGATATTAGGGCATCAATTATTTTAATGAATGCGTTAAACTTAAAGGGCAATAATTTATAACGCAAGTATAATATTTATTTTCTCTACAACATATTCTATACAATTTGTTAAAGATGCCACATTATTGAACATCTTTTCATTTAAGAAAGACAACCGAATTAGTATGTGTAAACCGCGCGCAGGACACACATTGTTTCGTGTGTTAGTGTTTACGGATATACACCAACATAACGAAAAAATGTGCATCGTACATACGACTTACACACATTAATTGTAATTAGATTATCTTTTTTAAATGGAAAGATGTATACATATACATACCTATAATTATTTTTCGGATTTCTGCTTTTAATCAAGCATTTTATTTAACTTATAAGAAAGCGAATGAATTTTTTATATTTGATAAAGGTTATTTTCATAATCGTCTAATGTTTTTCAGAAGATGAGTTTGAAAAATTGAGAAATAAAAATCTAACTTAGAAGTCACTTATCTTTATTATCTTCATATTGATATTAAGACATTGTTGTTTCAATATTTTTGATGCACAATCTAGACATAAATATAACTGTGTATTGTAGACTAGCTTAATATTATCCTTTATATTTATGTATAGACTATTTTAGGAAGATAAAATAAATATAAATAATCTCCATAAATAATATGTTATGCCTATCATTTGTATTTTTGAAAATATTAAAACAAAGGTTAAAACGCACACCGAGGAGTAAAGAGTAAGTCAGTGTAGTTATATTTGGATAAAAACAGAATATTGTGGGCCAGCCATGTCACAGTATATATATAGGGTATCCATAACTAGCCCATAACACTTTACAGGTGGATTTTTAATCATGACCTAATATCAATAGTTATGGAGATATGCTCTCTTTTATGAAAGTCTAATAAAATACCGTGCAGAAGTTTAAATAAGATTTTTTTATATCGTGTTATTATAATTGACTTGTATTAAAGCGAGTGAATTTTTTTATTTTGATGATAGTTAAAAGTTTGACTGAAAATAAGTAAGAAATATTGAAAAAATTCTACCTTTGAAGTCACAATATCCAAATAACTATTGACATTGGCCATGATGTCTTCAACAATTTAGACTCACAATTAAAGTAGAAATCTACCTGTTGAGTATTGTAGACTAGCTCTTTTACATATCTTTTTTTTTTTTTTAATTTTACGCTTCAACGGGTCAAGAAGTCCAATTACAGAAGCTAAATACATCACAAAAACTCCCAGGCTTGAGTAAATCACATAGATTAATTTTGTGACCTCACCGGGAAACGAACCCGGAATCCTTGCTGTGTTCCAGTGTTCATGCCCGTTGGACAACGATGGCCGCTTTCTCTCTCGTATATAAGTATACACGTGTATAAGTCACCAAACTCGGGTAGTAAAATTAGTTGATTATGAAATATTTCTTGATTTTATAATAAAAAAAAAGTCGAGTGGACAGATTGTTACATATCATTATACATTTTTTGATACTATCCAGTGAGTTATTATGCCACATCATCAAAAGCGAAGATGGCTGTGATGATTGCCAACCACTGATAAGAGATGGCACATAAACTTTTTATCACTCCGTCAAATGCGACGACTTTTTTAATAGATATAAAAGTGTTCCGATCGAGGCATAAAAATATCAAGAGGAGTAAAAGATAGAGCGACGCTTTGTGCTCGATCCTGGCGAATAATAACTTTTAAAGAAAAATGCGTTTAATAGTTATTTGTTTGCCAGTGAAACTAGAAAATGGCAATAAAAATTTACCGAATATAGAGCGGAAGTGTGATCATTAATCATGCAAAAGAATTATCCCCAGTAATACTATACATAACCGATATTAGAATCCAATAGCTGATCTCATTACGTTTTCAAAAAATTAATATGGTTTCAAATTTGTCATTAAATAAAATGAAAACATTGACATTATACTTTTTTAGTAAATTACTCTGAATTATATATTTTTTATATATTTTGATTTTTTAATATTTTAATTTAACGAAAATTAAAACTAATATCCATTACTATACTATTAACGTTATCAAAACGCTACGCTACTCTAAGTAGCGCTGTTTTCACAGCCTTGCCTGGCGAACAAAATATATAATAAAAATATGTACATAATACGCCACAATACACAATACACCAGATTTTTATTGTAAATTTTATTTATAAAGAGATGGGCGTCACACAGTAATGGAAAATAATGCTACAGAATATGAAGTATGTACGTTTTTACTCCCATTATATTAACTCGTGACATCTGCTTGCTTGCTTGCCGGTTTGCCGTCAAAAAAAACTTTGGATCGATTTTTGACCCTTTTCCCGTGATCCAATCGAGCTGAAACTTGGCAAGTAGACTCGCGGAGACAATCAAAAAGATCTATCAAATTTTCGTTAAAAAAGTTAATAATTATAGTATAATTTCGGATTTTTAGAAATTTTATGTTTTTTTTCAAATTAGAATCATTAGAAAAGTTTGATTAGCAACGGCGGCCCGATAACGTCGCGGAATATTTTCTAAATTTGAATTACTCCGTCGGTTTACATAATAGGTACTTCACTACGAATGTCGAAAATCTAAATTGACTGACAAATGTTTTTAGAAATTACTCTTCAAAGCATGAAGTGTCTTATCAAAGCTCAAAACATCTGACATTTTAGAAATTTATTAAATTACTGTAAGTTTAGTGTTATGTTATATGTTTTAATTCGTCTTTAATTGTTGTTATATTTTAAAAAGAAAGGGAGTATAATAAAAACTTGGTTTTAATGGGTTACTTTTTTTTATTTTTTTCTATTTTAAATAAATAAAACATATTTTTAATCTATTACGGCTAGTGTAAAACATAAATTGAATTCTTGATGAGGTTGTTTCTGATATGAGTTTTTTTCACAATTATATTTTAACATTACCAAAAACAAAAAGAAAATCAAAACTACGATATTATCTACGATTAATATTCGGGGCATATTCAATATAAACGTAAATTATATAGCTTTTTGAAATAGACTTTAAGCTTTATAATTAAGATGATGTAGACCCTTACATTTTTGAAAACGTGTCTGTAAATTCCTTTCACTTTAAAAGATTGTACGTCACAGGTGGTCCTAATATAATGTACAACCTTGTTATATTAAGAAAGCGATGGATATATTTAAAAATATTATACCTAGATATTAAAGGTTGGACGTGGCTCTTATTCGAATTTAATAAAATAATATTTTAATGTAATGGTCTTGTCAAATTTCTATAACAAAATGAATTTAATTTTTTTTTTATTTACATGTAAATAATCCCCCTGTCATCTGTCAGCTAAATATGAAATGAATAAATAATAATAAAAAACAATAAGAAATAAACGTACACCATTAAATATAACTTATATAATTAAATTATTTGAATATATGTTTAAAATGCATTTTTTTACTAAAAATATTTCGTGACCAAAATATGTATTTCTTAATAAAGTAAAAGTGATGTTGAAGATCAGCTAAATTGATTTTATTATTTTATTTTATTGTTCATATTAGAAGATTAAGATCCGGTAATATCTGATATGATATTAATCATCTCTCGTTAGAAATATATACCTACATTTATTTCAATTATATTATTATTTTTATTTTTTTTTAAAATAGAGATGCGAACACGGAATTCGTGTCACATCAATATTCTTACTATTTTCAAATTAAACTAAACGCTTGTGCTATGAAAATAGGACTAACTTGCTTGTCTGGAGTGAGATTCGAACCTGCGAAAGCAGAAGTAATAGCACACTGTCCGAATCCCTTGTTATATATCACAACATTATCGAAGGATCTAGAACGGCAATCTAGAGTTATCTACAAAATTTTGGAAACGCCATATCATTCCACAGTCCATAATATAGTTCCCATTTACGGGAGCGGCGGTAACCTTCACCTAAACACAAGAAAAGTAATGAATCTTCTCAAAAGTTAGATAAAACCAGCGTTTGGGTATAAATACCGGGACTACGCTGCGGCGGGGGAGTCTTATTTTGACAGTTCGATTAGTGCAAAGTACGCACGGGACGACGGCCGGGGTGCCCAGTTGTAGAACAACGGTGCGACAGCTCGACAGACAATCGAGCGAAATAATCGGACGAGTACTTTACTGAGTAACGAAATAAATACTTTACTAAGTGGCGAAATAAATAATTGCCCGTGCAAGAATAGAATGTTCTACGACAGATATATAAAGTTTTCTCAGCGATAATAAAGTGTTCATATACGATTTATGTATTGCGAAATAGTGTGATTGAAAGAATATCCTCAAATGAGTATGTCCATTTAATAAATAATTAATTAATCGCTAATTAATTTCCAGTACTTCATTTGCCTGGTGGAACTACGATCCGTGATATTATTTTGATAGAATCCTTTTAGGGAGAGTTTTAATAAACCTTTTGGGCAATTCTTCCAACCCAATCTCGAGGAGTCTTCTTTTACGTCTCTCCCGCAGTCACCCGTTCGTCCGATGAATTATTCAAGTTGGTCCTATGAATTATGTATCATGTTTCCAATAAACTTTCCATAGTCGATGATGTGCTGAAAACACATTGGACATTGGTCCACTAAAATAAACGAGTTTCAAAGTTAATTCACTATCCTTTTTCCAAGAGAATAATACAATATTTTTCTTCTGTGGATTATATAGAAACAGGGAAAATAGATTATCCCCTTTCCTAGAAACGGAAAATGGTATTCTTCACATTACTGTTCAAGACCCTTTTACCGACGTTTATAATATTACCTTGATCCCAATATTTTTATGTGAGGTTTTTCTGAGAGTGCGTTCAAATTCTTGTACCTCGGAAGTGGATAGTTATATTAAGCCATAGGCCATGTTTTATAAGCACACAAAGATTTTGTTGCCAACGGAAACCTATGTTTCGAAGATTTCGGTTACTTCAGCAAGCCATAAGTCATGTAGGTACGGAGTAATCCGTTTGGATTTGTTTTTGGTTTGCTAACACTTTGTTATAAAAAAATATTATTTTGAGAAAACAGACGAAGTCCTTTAAACAACGATGAGATTAGTTATGCCTCAGTGGTAGAAATTTATTTACAAAGAATGTTTGCTTGGCTCCGGATTTCACTAACCTCTAATTTACATACAGAGTTTTTTGGAAATGTTGCGACTAAGAAAGGATTATTTTTTCTTACTTGAGGAAAATAAAGATGACATTATTTTTGCTGTAACTGTTACAAATTTGAAATATTTTTTTATTTTGTTTCGAATTTCACTTATCTCTGGGATTAATTTTTTTCAGAATTTCATTTAATTTTGAATTATACATTTTTTTATATACGTATATCATTAATAATTTAGAGTAAAAATTTTAGTAAAAAATTAATTTTCTCGAGAAATTTTTTTTTTTTACTTCAGCTGTAAACATTTATTTGCGACAAAAGTATTTTGTTGGTTTTTTATGTAGCTGACCTCTAGAAATCAATTTATACATTTCAGAGTTTTTTATTTCAGGTGTGTTATGAATACCTATTTTCTACCCTTACCTGAAAGGTTTGCGTTTTGTTAATTATATAATGCAGTAGGTACATACATTGTAAACAGCAGCATACGTGATCATTTGCACAGTCAGCATAATTGTATATTCAAAATTCTCATAGCTGTGTACTGTCCGTGTGTACTGTGCTGTGTGCTGTGTTCTGTCCAAGATATGCAAGCAAATATGAGGATTTTAAAATACTTGTTTCTTAAATATACATTTACATTTAATTAAAAAACAATGTACCCTTGCATATAAACAATTTTCATTTATGGCGCTTGATTCCGACTCAAGTCGCCGGGATGAAGCAGGAAATTTATATTTAAATGGCGGTAATGAGGAAGAGAGATGAAGGTAAATGGGAACAATATTGTTGACTGGAGGATTTGTTATATTAATGTCGATAAACATCTTGATTCGCGAATATCATGCCAAAAGGAGTGAAATGTTGTGATAAATACCAAACAGTGCTATTTTTTTTAAATACAAGAGTTTATTTAATTGTTAAATACGTGATTGAGTGATTGATATTATGATAGTAAAATACATTATTAAATTGAATATAATAGTCAAAAGCAAATATTACCTGAATTGATTAAATATCAACTTGTAATGAACGAAGCAAATTTTATTTATTAATATTGTAATGAACTTCTGTCACGGCTTTACCCATGTTGACTAAAGATGAATTTCTCTTCTTCGTTAATTGTTTGTACGGTTATCGAATCGATTATCGATAATGTTGTATGATCATTTAATAAGTTCCAATAAAAAAGAAATAATAAGTATAATGTATTAAATTAAGCGTTGTTTCGTTTACAGAGTGGAAGTTCATGATTAACACAATGATTTATACACAACGTTTTATTCCACTAATTTGAGTTATATAAGCCTATGCCCTTTCGATGGACACAACCATCATCTTCAGAGGCAATATTAGAACTAATCGTAAATCAATATGTCGGCCATATTGATTTACAATTAGTTCTAATATTGCCTCTGAAGATGATGGTTGTGTCCATCGAAAGCGTTTAGGCTTATATAACTCAAATTAGTGGAATAAAACGTTGTGTAATATATCATTGTGTTAAAAAAAGAAATCATATCTTTGTAAACAGTTACCTAATTTTTACCTAAATTCAAATCTCCCAGAGTGGTGTAATTAATCCCTTAATGTCGGTAAACGTCACTCGGTCCATCTTTGTATCTATACATATATTTTGAACTGAAATTTGTACATAGATAGGTATTGGTATATATTTCTTACATGTAGGTACAGCGATGATTATTTAAATTAAATAAATATAATATACGATTCTTCTTCTTTAACCTTCATCTCTCCACTGCTGTATATAGGCCTCTTCCATACCCTTCCATCTTTCCTCGTTATTTGCTACTTGTAGTCATTTCTTTCTCCCCACAGAGGATATGTCGTCGGCCCATCTCTTTTGAGGTCTTCCGACGCCTCTTTTTTTCCAAGGTCTCCACTTCAGAACTCTGGGAGTCCATCCTGTTGCATCCTGTCTTGCAACATGCCCAGCTCATTGCTATTTTCGCTTCAATACACGATCCACGATATCCATTACTCTACTTCTGCGCATAATTTCATCATTTCTTACTCTATCTCTTAGGCTTATTCCAAGCATGGATCTCTCCATGGATCCTTGCGTGCATTTGAGTTTTTCTACACTTTTCTTTGTAAAGACCATTGACTCCACTCCATACGTCGTCACTGGCAGTATGCGCGATTCAAAGGCTTTTCTTGTTAGGCTAATTGGGATCTCTTTATTCTCGTAGATATGTTTGAGTTTGCCATTAGCAGCCCAGCTCATTCCTATTCGTCTTGGCAATAATATACGATTACATTCAGTTTATCTGACAATTTGTAACGCAGGAAGATTGGTAATAGTTACAAAATAATTATATCATTTATGGATTGGCGTTTCAATTGTAGAGATATGTCACGATGAATATTGCCCAAAAATATGGATGGTTTAAGATACTAAAAAGTATCCCATAAAAACCAAGTTTTTATTATACTCCCTTTCTTTGTAAAATATAACAACAATTAAAGACGAATTACAACATATAACGTAACACTAAAACTTACAGTAATTTAATAAATTTCAAAAATGTCATATGTTTTGAGCTTTGATAAGACACTTCATGCTTTGAAGATTAAATTCTAAAAACATTTGTCAGTCAATTTAGATTTTCGACATTCGTAGTGAAGTACCTATTATGTATAGCGACGGAGTAATTCAAATTTAGAAAATATTCCGCGACGTTATCGGGCCGCCGTAATCAAACTTTTCAAATGATTCCAATTTGAAAAAACCAATAAAATTTCTAAAAATCCGAAATTATACTATAATTATTAATTTTTTTAACGAAAATATGATAAATCTTCTTGATCATCGCCACGAGTCTACTTGCCAAGTTTCAGCTCGATTGGATCACGGGAAAATGGTTAAAAATCCAAAGTTTTTTCACCCGGCAAACCGGCAAGCAAGCAGACGCCACGAGTTAGTATAAAGGGAGTAAAAAAAATCGAATTTTTGCAGTTTCGACAGCAAACATAGGGACCGACAATATGCTGACTCAAATGCAGTCCCTACTTGCAATGGATCCTTACGAGTCAGAGGGTCAGGGGTATAATAATTTCTTAACAATCTACGCAAAGACCCTTAGTTCAAACAAAGTATTGTTCTGTTCCACCCTCGCAGTATTGTGCTACGGGGCGACCGATTGTTTTACTGTTGAAGATAAGCAAACACTTCAATCATGTATGAATCTGACAAGAGCTACAGGGTACCTCTCTGCTATTCAGGACCTGCAGGATTGCGCGGGGTACAACAGGGTAACCATTTATAAGGATATATAAATAGTAACCCTCATGTATTCAATTCTGAACCCACGTGCATTTCTGTTTTAATAAATAATATTATTTATTTATTTATTTATTTAATGTTCATGGAAGACGAACAGCACAATAAAAAAGCATAGAAAACATTGATACAATATAGATGGCCAATTACAGGTCTCCACATTTAGAAGTATGTCAGTAATGATAAATATTTATGAATGACTAAGGCATATTAAAAATTATATAGAAAGAAAGAATAAAAAATTTAAACAAAAGAAAAAGAATCTTAATAATTACGTGGAAAAAATTCAGCACTCAATTTTTTTTTAATCTTGTGTGGCTGCACTCGAACAGATCAATATCCAATAATCTAATCACATATACTTATATTTCATACATAACAAATACAATCGGTACGCTATTAAGGACAGTTACAGATATAATGAAAGCGGATCCACCGCATAACCAGGACCCGAAAATATTAAGAGTGCAAACACTCTGTCACTTTTTAAAAAAATGGTTAAGGGTGTTATGCAGACTGATAGAAGTGATATCCAAATATGTTTGGTGTCCATTCTGTCATAGTCAGTGTGGACATCCTACTCTTAACTTTTTACACAACACTATTCGAGAAGACATTATTGTCACCTGCATTTGCACAAATACCCAACTGCCGAAAACAGTTCATAATTTATTGCTCATTAAACTTCACACAAACATTAATTTAATTTTCTTTTATAGGTATTTACCTAAATACACTTTTTAACTGTGCTATTATATAAACATTTTGTTACTACCCATGCATATGATTTTTTATATATATTACTTTACTTTCACTATTGCTTTTGTATTATACAATATATACTGTTCTTATTATCCACATTTTATATTTATATACTCAATTAATTAATTAATAAATCTTATAGTTATATAGTATTTTGTTTTATATATTTATTATTTTTTGTTCTCACTATATTGTTCAGCTGCTCATCTCGGCACAGGTTCTTCCTAGTGAGATGAGCGGCTCCATCTCCTATGTCATGTAACAAGATGAAGATAAATAAATAAATAAATAAATAAGTAAAATAAATAAATAAATTATAAAAGCAAATTGTTCTGTATTGGTCCTATACAGATTGATATTGTCATTGTGACGTAAATTAATATTATATATCAAGTTATTTTTCAAAAATAATAAGTACAATCGTTACACCATTAAAGAAAGTGAGTAATATAGTCATAGTGTCAAAACAATTTTTATTAAGTGAAAAACCTCTATTACCTTCTACTACATTTTGGAACACACTACCGCATTTTGGATTTAGCTGCATCATTCGAGGAATACCTGGAATTGCCTAGATGCAATGAAAACTTTATCCTCAACATTAAAAAAATCTAGGAGGTTCGATCAGTTTTTGGATATAAATAACGCAGATCCAGGCCACTGCGAAGAGAGTTATTGCGTTGATAGTTCATTCGGTGCGAAATCAGCCGCGAAGTACGCGCAATACGACGCCCGGTATGGCCAATCGTGAAAGAATCGAAGCGATAAATAAAGCGATTAATAGAACGAAGTACCTTATTGGCGAAATAAATAAATGCGGTAAATACTACGAGTGAGAACTGGATGGAATGTTCTAGTGAATGTTAAATACGTATTACCCAGTGATAATAAATCATTCATTTACGAGGAATATACTGCGTAATAGTATAATTTAAGGAATAACGTTAAGTTAAATGAATTTAACGTGACTTTTTTTAAAGTTGAATCGTTAAATAAACATTTATAAGTAAATCGCTAATTAATTTCCAATATTTTCTTCCTTTCCTTATTCCTTTCCTTTCTTCCTATTATTCCTCCTTTTTTCCTTCCTTTAATTAATTCTTATTATTAAATCTTATTATAATTAAAATTTAAGATTAATTCCTCCCTAACCACGACACCGGACAATACCATATTATATGTTGTGTAATATTTTAAAATAATAACATACCGCACCTTCTTTATTAAATGAAAAACAAGAAATAATAGAAATTTCTAATGAAAAATCGCTATTTAAAATTTCAATTTAAAATTTAGTGGGAAAAAGGCAAATTTTTTAAAAGAGAGACGAAACGAATTTCACAACTGTTTAGATAATTCATAACTTGTGATGATTGGTGGGAACTTTACCGGTTATGAAATGTTTTATTTAATTTTTTTGAGTGCGTGGTTGCTTTACAAAACAAAAAAGTTTTTGTTTTATGTTCGTAAAAATGGACCATTTTACAGTGGAATATTAAAACTATGAGGAAAAAACTTATTATTATTTTTATCATCTCCTTTATCCTAACGGATCGGCGGGTTACCGCTTGGAGAGCACTCTTCCACCGTTCTCTGTCCTGCGCTGTGTCGTTTACTTGGGGCCATTGGTAGTTACCTTTACCACCTATCGTAATTATATTTTTATTTTAATTTTTAATAAAAAAAACTGTTTATTTATTAATTAATTTTCTTATTTAAAATATTATGATTAACTTAGAAAGCCTGTAGAAAATATAAAATCACCGTGACATTTAGAATTATTAAATACATGCGATTTTGAAAAGTAATTAAGGTCAAATAAATAAATAATAAAAAAAAAAATAATATTATTGTTTTCGCTTGGTCTTTACTTCTTTTTCGAATCTTTCAATGTTTTATTGTCGTGTTGAGGTATAACGTCTTATAATTATGTTAAATTTAATTTTTAAAATTATTATAATCTAATAGAAGGTGAAATATATAATTTTGGTTGGTTTATGCCTATTCTCAACAGGGAAATCTGTATTGAGACAGGCATTAATCCTTTCCAAATGAAAGGTGATTGTCCTCTTTGGATCCTGGCTAGAATAATGCTTGTTTTTATATGTATAGTGGTGATTGTTTTCAATGGAGTAAATACAAATTTGGTTATTATTATGAAATAACAACCATACCTAAGGACAAAGTTAACGCTTTCTATAAACATAAATAGTATGAATGTATATATATATATATTTTTTTTTTTCCGTTTTATTAAGAAGAACCATGAGATAGTTATTATTTTTAATATAATATTTTTCTCTTAGGTCGCAGGAAGTAAATTGTGATTATCAAATAATTATTTTGTCAGCGTTTGAGATTAAACATTTTTCTATTAATATCAAATTTCCTAAGCTATTCGTAATCTTTTGTTTTTCTGATATTCCTCGGTAAATTTCTTCCCTTTTCATTCGGATAACACGTGCAAACAGTTTCTTGCCTAATAGTTATCACTTGTTCACTTGTTCTGTCGAAATCAACACGTTTTGGGGAATAGTGTTTGTTACCTGGGAATCTGACAAGTTTCAGTGTTCACACGAAGTACACGTGGTAGGATTCCTTTCTTACACGTGCCGAATCGCGTGAAAAATAGAATGAGTAGAATCTATAGTTCCATAGTAACCAGTAAAATACAATTTCAGTTAAACCTTGGATTACGAGCGTTGTACGATGACGGACGGATTACAACCACCGCGCGTGGGTCGGAGTTAAGAAAGAAATATTTTCATTCTTAATTTCCACCTATGAAGCGCTTGATCCAGACACTCGAAATATACACTCCAATAACTAGCTATTAACACAGCTGAAAATTAAACTTACAGCGTGTGTCCTTTCCTGGACAGACTACCCCTATTTGTCGATCGATGATGCACCTTCAACCAATCTTTGATTCTCCCGGCTTTGTCGAATTCGGAACAGATTAACATGTCTATTCTGAAAGGCTGTAACTTTTAAGAACTTTTTGAAAAAAAATAATGTCAATTTTTAACAGAAAAAGACACCGGCATACTCGGTTCCAACTGTCTACTGGTCGGATTTAGTATGTTTCAAATCCTGCCTAGCAATTGGAGCAGAATACGTCGAATGTCAGATTCGACCAACACCTCATCATTTGGCGACCGGTAGTCACGAAACAAGCGTAATTTGTTCTGTTTGTTGTAACCATTTGTCAAAACAAAATTTCTCCATAAGAAATAATTGAATCACAGATGATTTGTTCAATAGCCAAAATACATATATATCATAAAAATTATATATGCAAAATACTTTCTTCGTAAAATCTTCGGAGGGACAAAAATAAATCAATAATTACTTCTAATTTTCATTATTACTCCACTATTTTATATTGAACTTCACAAGGAAGACATAAAAAATGAAAATTAAATAAATCAGATTGACGAGATTCGCGGAATAAAGCTAAACATGAATATTAAAATACGTCAAAAATAAAATTACGTACAACAGAGATATTTGTGGACATAATACCTACAATAAAAATAGAAAAAAAGTCATTGTACACAAAAAAAAATATTTTATAAGGATTAATGGAACTATATGGACTAATAGAATGCAATAATCTACCAGAGAATGTAAAAAAAAACAGAAATATTAACACGATCAAGAACGCGGAGATCACATCACAGAATACAGTAAAATTATAAAATTTGGTTATATTATCGTGTATAACAAATATATAAAGAAAAAACGAATAAGAAAGATGTACAGAAAAAATTAAACTTCTAAATAAATTATTGGTAACCGAATATTTTATGATTCAAATATAGTCAGATTTTTTCTGTATGTCCATCTTATTGATTAATCTAATTTAAATATCGTGGATGTTTTTTCTAAAATTGTAACATATATTGCTTTTATTCAAATTTGTTTTTGTTAAATTTAAATTAAGATAAATAATTATTATAATAATCAATTCATCAAAAAATTTGTAAGCGTCAACAATCATGTCTGAACCGCTATCATACAACATTATACACTGCGTCAATTTTGATGAATAAATTTGATGAATATTATATGCAATAAGTACTAATATTATTATATTAAAAAAAAAATCGTTGGCAGAAACGTAAAGCTTAAAAAACATTTAAAAAATTATGATTTGTTTTTAAAAAATCAGAATATATACGTAAAAAAAAACCTACAATTTTTATCAGCATGTTCTCTCACAGGTTTGAACTATGGCCAACAACTGGATACAAATACTGTTAAGATTCACAACATTCATGAAGTATTTGCGGCTTAAGCGTGTATTAAGTAAGAGATAAATATTGTATTCTGTGGGCTATAAATGACATATGCTCCCCTAAACGTAATATATGTATAAAGATAATGATAATCCGTGCCACTAACATGCTTATTAGTGGCACGGAGCATGCACAGTATTGACCTTCTTTAGCCCTTGCTTGTTAGTGGCATGTGTCTACGCACATTGCTAGTAATGAGCATGCTCATTAGTGGGACGCTCAAAAATCTACCGCCAGTTGATTTATGAGCATGCTAATGTCGAGAAGGGGTATCTTTTGAGCATGTGTGAACAGGCTTGCTTATGAGCATGCTAGTATCATTCGCCGCATTCGCGGCTACTATCGATTATCAATGCGATCTTCTCAGTCCGCGACAGATGAAACAAACAGGCGCGTTGGGGAAATGACAAAACATTACTTTTCGTGACTTATTATAAGAATCACGAATGTCTGTGGTCTCGGTCACCGCTATGTAAAAATAATATTGCAAGAAATAATGTTTATGAAACTTTATTAAAATACATGAACGATTAAAATGTTACAATAAAAATTATAAAAACTAAAATCAAAAGTGTGCGGATGGAAACTCGAGAACTATTTTAATTTATTGGTCCACTTGAATTTTCTATTTCAGTTTGCAGTTTCCATTTTGAACAAGAGCGTCTCTATTCTATGACAAGAGCATACCAGTAATAAGCAGGTGTGTTTAATTAAACCCAGGAACTGTTTTGATTTATTGGTTCACTTGAATTTTCTATTTCAGATTGCAATGTTTCAATTTTGAACTAGAGTTCCTCTCTATTCAATGACAAGAGCATGTCACTAATAAACATGTGTGCTTGATTGTTAGCTTTGAGCAGCTAATTTACGAACATGCTAACAATGAGCAAGTATGTACAGTTGATATGGCATGCTAGTTTTGAGCATGCTAATGAGCATGCTCAAAATAAGCATGTGTACTTGTACCTTAAATGTATATAGGTACTTTGTGTCACAATACCTTAATAACTATTGTAAAGGAACTTTATTAAGTATGTAATTTCTTTTTTTGCAGATGGTGTCATCGTTCAACTGTTGTGTAATAATTTTTGTAAAGTAAATTTTGATTTAAATCAATTCTTACAAAAACATGTAAATATAAGATATTGAAAAATCATTAAAAATAAAATTGCAGGAACAAGTTTTTATAAAGTTTCAATCTGAAAGTTTGGAGTGTCATGAATATATATCCAAATCTAAGTTACAATAGTAAATACAAAATGTGTTGGTTCAGTGGCAGTCGTATTGGGGGTCAGGGGTTCCATGGTCTGACCCTGAGAAGACTGATATATCTCCTGTTGGTGGCGCTGCTCCTCGTCAGCCTCCCCTCGCTGGTCCAGGGGTGGGACTGCGTCTGCAACCCTCGGGAGTGCGAGGCCTTGGAGCCTAGTGGGTGTCCAGGACTCGGCGTCATAGTCTGGGATCCTTGCAGGTATGAAATAACAAAATCTATTTATTTATTTATTCGAATTTCATTTCGCGAAAGTTCGGGTATGACTGATTGACTTCTAAACCTTTCTACTAATTCCTAATAATCTACTACTAAATTACTTAATTAGAAAGTATGACTGGGTTCGATCAGATGAGGAAACGTGTTGAAATATGTTTTAAAATTATGTACTGTGATATATAACAGTTCATAAATTTAAAACATTAGCGGCCCTAGGAGCCCAGTCTTCATAGTGGCCATAGGACCTGTGAACAGTATTATCTGGCTTAAGTGATCACTTTACACAGTGTAACATTCACCGATTCCACTTTACATAGTGCAACATTCACCCGAATATCCATACATTAAAAAAAATTGATGTATGGATACTCTTGTTGTATGTTGTATATATATTCTGTATCTGAATTGATTTAAATATTTGAAGCACTATGTAGCCATCTATGGTCGAAAATTTGTAATTCGCATGACGAGGTATACATAGATGTCAGCACTGGTAATGATATCTCTATATTTTTTAGTGTTCGTTCTTCACTCAATCTTACAAAGATTCTCCACATACGTGCCTTAGCATTCGGTCTATTTTCGTTCCATATTATCACTCATTTGTGAATTTCGAACCGATTTATCTGTTGCAAAAATCCATTTATGGTACTGCCATGTTGGTACAAGAACTCCATTTTGACTTTAAAAAAATGATCAAGTAGTATACTGGAAACACAATTAGTAATATCCTCTATAGCAATTAATTTTTCCGCTTGGGTCGGGATTTTTGATTTCAAAAGCCATCATGGAATTTAAAATTCTTAGAAAAACAAATCTCTGGTAAATTCTCTTGTTACATTTTCCCTTATTAATTTCCTCCGCGATTATATTGTAATTTAGAAGTTTTCTGTTTCCGTTGGTAGGTATCAAAAGGTGCTGAAGAACAGTAACTCAATTTATTTGTTTTTGAACCATAGCACGCAAAACAAAACAAACAGAAACGCCATGTTTGCATTTGTAATACCGAATTGAATGGAGTGATAATTAAATTCTTCAAGTTTTCCTCAAAACAGATCTCCATCCCTTGGATATAATTGGAAAATACATTTTTGTAGTAACAAAAAATGAATTACTGTGGTATATTTAAATGCTTTCGTATATAAATAACTTATTACTTATTAGAGCATTTATTTAGGCACCTATTAAGGCCCATAGTAAACTCTCATTTTATTGGAAATTTTCACAAAAACGTGTAATGGTTGCGTTATGTATATTTTCGTAGAACTCCTCTTCCGTGACTAACATGCAAGTTTCATCGGTGTACGTTTATTTGAGACAGAAAATAGTGTGATGTACTTATTTAAAAACGAAACATCTAGAATATAGCATACAAATTTTTAAATCCGGTTAACCGTTTGTTAAAATGAATCGTTTAATTTTTTTTTTATTCTTTTCATTTTTCTCGATTTTAGAAAAAAAACCTTTTTTTCGAATCGGATAGGCTTAATTGTGAGAAAGAAAAATAAAAGCAGCAATATCTAAAATATTGTCTTGAATGAAATCACCGAAGATTACTTATTTAAAATGTATTGAATTTCTGGCCCTCGTAGCCCAGTGGGCACGAAGTTTCCCACGCCGAGGGTTCCGGGATCGATTCCCGGTGAGGTCACAATTAATCTGTGTGATTTACCAAGCCTTGTTTTGTGATGTGTTTCGCTACTGTAATTGGGTATCTTGAACTGTTGGAGCGTAAAAATTAGTAAATAAATAAATAATTATTCTAGATTTTTACTTCCTTTCTTTTAACTCGTAGCGTCTGCTTGCTTGCTTGACGCAAAAACTTTGGATCGATTTTTAACCCTTTTCCCGTGATCCAATCGAGTTGAAACTTTGCAAGCAGACTCGTGGCAACGATCAAGAAGATGTATCAAATTTTCGTTAAACAAATAATAATTATAGTATAATTTTGGATTTTTAAAATTTTTTATGTTTCTTCATACAAGTTGTATAGAGATTCCGACGCATATGATAGACACGAAATCCGAAAATATTAAAGGGAGTATTGTAAAAACTTGGTTTTTATGGATTACTTTTTATGTATCTCTCCCTTACAAATATAAATTTATAGGCTATGTTTCCGATAAAATCTCTAATTTAGTACATTATAAATTAGTAATTCTCGATGACTGCATTCCTTCTTTTTTTTGGATATTGCTGACTTTGCCTTTATACCACATGATTGAAAATATTTAATTTCTTTCAATGGATGTTCGAGTAAGTGCTACTGCAAAGGAGGATGGATCGAAGGAAATCGAAAAAAACCCACGCATTTTTTTGTTTATGGAGGTGGATTTCTAAATCTTCACAACGTCTTCCGAATCGAAGAGGCCGATATCCAGCCTCACAACATGTATCCAATGTAAAAACTTTCACAATTTGTAACGCGGTACGGTCAGCGCTTACTAGCTGCCCGGGGTACGCGCCTTTGTTAAGCAAAGTGAATTTAGGATTCACACGTCAATTGTCTTCAAAGGCAGCGCGGATAAAGCGCCCGTTTCCCAGGTGTTTTGTTCGGGAATAACAGAAACAATACTTGCTCGAGCATCCCCATCGTATCGCGTTTCCTTTGTGCCGGCTGAGGGGTAGCGCGCCCGACAGCCTGCGACGTGTGCCGGGGTAAAAAGTGTAACATTTCCGGTGAAGTGCCCGGGAGAGGCTTTCACGGAATAAACGGATTTTCGCAACAAAAACGTCGGCTCGAAACTCACAAGTGAGTAATAATGTTGTGTCAGGCGTTCAAAAGGTTTTCAGTTTCCGTAAAACGTTGCTAATCACGTCGCATTACTCAAAACACCCCCAACGCATGTACAATAATGCCGCATATTTGGATTCATTAATCTCCTCGTAATTAAAATTAAGTAATTAGTATCTATCCCTGTAAAACCTTACGTCTGTCTGTATGTTCTCCGTGCAAATCTACAGCATTTGATCTGATCGATCTGATCAAAATTTTGCATAATTATACTCAAGGACCCGGCGAGTAACGTAGGCGACATTCAAAAGTTTCTCATGTAAATAGCTTCATCTCTGTGATACTTTTATGATTTCATGAATTATTATATACTAACTATATCAGGGGGACGGGAAGGGGTAAAATAATAGGGAGGAAATGTTACCTATGTTACCCGGCGGGTCCTAAAACATAAATATGCGACATTTGAATCGAATCGGACAAACGGTGTAGATTTGTATAGAGAACAGGCAGACATACATTGAGTTTTATAGGTATAGATACGTTCTTATTAATTTTCTAGTTATCACCCATCAATTTTTTTTTTACATTATTAGTTATACAGTAATTAGTTACAAAAAAATAAAATTTCCTGAAACAAATTTAAATTCTAAACAAAGAATTATTTGTATTTGCACACATCATTAATGAATTCAACGTTTCTATTAGTTTGAATGATCAATGATCTGTAATCGCTCAAATTCTACTTAATTTTTTTTAACAAATTGCCAATAATAATTTAAATTTCATAACTATTAAAATTATCGTGAAATCGTTGTATGCTTTTTTTTATCGTTTAAATAGCGTCATTTGGTAGGGTTTGTTTTCTTAGCGTCGATTCAGTCTGTGTTATGGCCTTCGAATAGCTAATATCTACCAGACCACAACGGCCTTATAGCATCAGTCTTTCTTTTGCAGTCTTACGTTTTGTGACATATTTCTGTTATTTGCGAATGACTTAGAGCTTTTCTTAAAGGTGGTAAAACTAGGACGATTTTCGCCTTCTCCAAGCAGGTGTACGAGAATGGGGAAGGCAAAACAAACTTATGCATAATGTTTTCAATTTTTCGATTACATTACATTACCTAAAAAATCTATTTTTCGGAATATTTTGAGTTTGTCCAAAATTTTCAGAACACAGTACTGGATTTTGTCACGGGGACATCATTAATCAAAATATATCGTAGATGTCTCACAGAGACGATATTGAATTTTTAATGGGAAAGTAGATACGGAAGTCTTTGGGTATGGAAGTCTTACGACCTATCGTACGACTGGTTTTAGTAATCACTTAACACAATGTAACGTTCACCATTCCACCCATGATCGAATACCACGTCTATCAATTTTTTTGAAATTTTTATATATTTTAATTTTTACAACCTGTTTCGTATATGTGTTGTAATAATCATTAGCGCGACCAGCATCCAAAGCTTTTTCTCTCCCCTTAAATGACCACAGATGTCACTAATGCGATATTTATTTTTATGATTGGAATTTTTTAGCAATATCCTTTTTATGTGTAATGAGACCCAATGTGTAATAACATCCAAAGACTTTACCTACTTTCCCATAAAAAATATAATTTTGTCTCTGTGAGACATATTTAAAAGAACTGTCAAGATACAGAAATAGAAACATTGCATTTTTCAGAATACGGCCGTGTGTATTTAAATAAAATAGCATCTACTTATAAAAAGTGTTAAATTATGGCACCAGCATGGGTCGGGCCCCATTCTAAACAATATTGTGTATTTATCTACGTACGAACAAAAAAAGATTACGATTAGCTTGTTGTGGTAGAGCAAGTGTCATGATGATAAAGAGTGAGAAACCTTCAAAGTTAAACGAAATAATTTCCTACAAGCGAGTGGTCTAAAAAAACCCAAGAAAGTAGTCCGGTGTGGTGGGAGGGGTAACAAGAACTCTTGAAATTGTTTCTGGAGATATTTTTACTCGAGGGATCGTCGAAAGTTTTGCAATTATTACATCGGCCATTCCATGTTGTACGAAATAATTGGTACAAAAAGTCAAGCAGTAATTTCCTGTTATTCTTCCCTGGTATCGGAAAACTCTCCAAATAGGATTTCAAATGGAGAACGAACCATTTCTTTGGAAACAAACAAAATTGGTTGTGTTTTTTTTTCGGCCAAATGGAAAAATTTCATTTTACAAAAAATATTATTGGATAATATTGATGTTTGTTTTATGGTTAAGTAGTCAGCAGGCTAAATAAAGAAAATATTTTTAAAAAAGTAAAGTAAAATTGCACGCTACGTGTTTGTCAGATATTTTTAAGCAATTTTTTTTTCATAACCTTAATTTTGTTTATTTTCATGTTTTGATGGTTATATTTAAGATAGTTGTAATACATTCATAATTAATATTCATAGCTAGTAGCAAAAACTTCGGGGAACTTTGTTCTTTCAATTTTGAATACAAAATATTCTTTACACTTTGGGTAAAATGTTAATATTATAGGATATAAGAGATATCAAAAATTAATTTTTTTTAATATTTCTAACTTATGTTTTGTAACAATGTCTGCGAAATGTGAACGACGTTCTAGCTGAAATTTTTTCTGCCCTCGTTTTAAAAGTCACACTTGTCAGCCGTTACATTACCAAATAAATTGTAGCACTGTATCGTAGAAATTTACCAAAACGTACCTTACCTAGTCATTATAATAAAATAATAATAAAAAAAGTACATATGTTAACAGGAAAATACATAAATACACATCAATTATTTTGCACATTTTTTCCTTTTTTTTTCTGTCTCAGACCGATACACATCTGTAAGTTTAATCTTGTTTCCACATTGTCAGGAATCAACAGAAACAGAAGTAATTTTACGATATCCAGAAGCTTCAGGCACTTATTATTACAGTAAATTGGAAATTACTAGAAGGATCTAGAATAAACATGGAAATTCTAATTAGATTTGCGAAACGTCTAGAAATCCAAAACTGCATATAAGCGGGATGGCGCCATCGAGACATCAGTTGTTGTTTTGACAAAAGCGAAATCAGAAATAAGCAAGAGGTATATGGCGATTCAGTGAGGCCAGCGAAATACATTAAGAGAATATCTACCGTGCGTTAAGTGAATAAGTGCAACCACAGACGTGCGAATATTCTGGAAAGACGAATATAAAGTTACACGGACGACGGATTAGTGACACTTAGTCCAAATTACATAATTTTTCCAGTTAAGGTCGTGTTCAGTGACTTTGGTGTCTAAAACTTTTATTAATTTTAGTGTTAAGTTTTATTCGTCTCATATTGCTGCGACCCCTGTACAGCATATAACGTATTTAAAACGACGTATCGATACTCGATGAATATCACAAGATAACAGAATAGTGCTAAGCGCGGAAAGTTCTATGACACCATACCTAATGTATTTTCTTTGCGTTGATTAGAATAACTCAACTGATTCTTACAGTGCCGGATTAGCTATTAGTAATGGCCAACTGAACATGTAACCGTTTGGCAGTGAAATGCTCAACTTTCATGACCTCCCCAAGAGAAGTTAGGCATCAGGCGGATAAGGTTTCAGTTGTTGCAGACTTCTCAAGAGTCGTATGGAAGAATACAGATAACAATGTACGCATATATAAGACCTGCTTGCGTCCTATCTACACATATGTCAATGAAGGAACTCAAGAAAAATATAAAAATATCAAAAGAAAAACTGAAATGAGAATGAGAATGAGAATGCTATTTCTGGGAAGACGCGTGAGGAATGCAGCAATCCGAGAGGCCTGCAAGGTTCAATATGTGGTGAGATGGGGGCGATATTGTCGACAATACTGGTACCAATACATACAGCGAATGAATACAACAAAATTCCGTACATAGCTCTGCATAGTGTACCAGCGTTTACCAGGGAGATCCCTAAAGCGATGGAGAGATAATTGAAAGTCAGCATCACAAGAGAAAAATCCTGCACAAACAGCCTCTTAAGTGTAAAATTGAAAAAGAAGACGAAGAAGATATTTACATGAAATTAATCGGTCGAATAAATTACTTAAATAATTATATCTATGAATTAGATTTCTTTTGCAGAAATCGCATGATTGTTATTAAGTTTTACAAAATAGCTAAATATGTATATTATAAAATATGTGCTAAGTGTGAAACAGTCAAAAAAGGAACTAAAGGAGACAGAATGCAGTGAAAATGAGATACATCAGACGCATGTGTGATGTACGCCTGAGTTATCTCGTTATATGACGCAAATTCATAAGTGGCATTAAATAATGAACAAATTAGGAAATATGTATGACTATTCTTGGCAAAGCAAATGGAACGAAAAGAGAGGATGCCAGAAAAAGATGACGGCCGTGGGAGATTTGGCTTGACTAGGTTCACCAGATAGTCCTGTTAGGAGCTTCAATAATAGACGGGCTTGCATGCGAATATGTACGAATGTGGATGAGGCGAGAGTTGTTGACCAGGACAGAAATTCTGACAATTTATCCTCTCGGCCTATTCCCGTGAGAATGCGACTTGATGGTAAATTTGTTAGTATAATACTATAATATAATACCCTGTAACCCATTCAATTCGGAGTAATAAATAATAAATTAATTAAATTGGCGGTCACGATTTAAATTACATTCATATTATTTGGCAATTAACTACAGGAAGGTATTCAGCGAAGAATTACAATTAACATTATTTGACGAGTTTTTATAATGCCTGTTAATTAATTGGAACAGCAGCTGGAAGCCCGGAATTTTTTTAAAATGTTATTTCTGTGATATTTTAAAACCCACCTGTTCGTTAAAATTTTTCCTCAGTGCTGAATCTTTCGTTTAAATTCGATTAATTCTTTACGAATCAATGTTTGAATATTATAGTTGAAAAAAAGGGGATAACATAAGTTATTTTCACAATTGATGATCATGTAATATATAATATCCAAGTGTAATTGAAATAATACATTCTTATAAACGTTATAAAATTACTAATAATTTTTTTGGGACCGTAAATTTGAAAACATGGTAAGTGATGTGAGTAAGTTTTTGAAATCAAAATGATGACTTTCATGAACATAGGTCAGACTTTAAATGCTTACTCAGAAAGTATGCGACACAGGTGGAGAGTTAATCTTATCAATGCGTTGAGCGAAAAATTCTATAAATTGAGAATATTTTGAGTTTGTTCAAATGTTTCAGAACAGTGCTGGAAAAGGCGCTTACAACTCATATATGAAAGCTCTCCACGCAATTTGAACATATATACAACTTCCAAAAAATGAATAAGCATGGTATATTCTATCATGGGTGGAAATGGCGAATGTTACAATTGTGTAAAGTGATCACTTAAGCCAACCATAAAAAGACAGGTCATAAGTCCTGTGTACACCCAAAATGACTTCTATACCTACTTTCCCATAATTAATACAGTTTCGTCTCTGTGAGATATCTATAATATACACTAATTTTCTATAAATTGATTTTTTTGCTTCGTCCGCCTTGACTTACGGACGCCGTGCTTTTCTCTAAAGGCATCAAAATTCAGCATCTTCATCTGTCGATTTTCTGTTTTTTTGATTTTTTTATACTTTAACAGTGTGAAAGACATGCAACATGTTAAGTTACCGCTTAGTCATCAATACACTTAGGGTCAGTTTATCAACAGGGATTAAAGTCCGCGAAAGACCTGGCTCTATCAAACACTACAAACATTGGAGTATAGCACTGATGAGAAGATATATAAATGTAGCTGAAGCGAAAGTGGTGTGTCAATATATCTTTACGTTTATCACAATATCCGTCTATTTTAATACCTAAATTACTAGGCAGTAGTGATGGGTCCGCTCTGTACTCACTACTACAATGTAGTACTACACTACATTGAAGTGCACACTTCGCACATTTTGATGTGTAGTGCACACTACAAACTACAAACACCAAAGTTATTGAAAGTATAAACTTCAAACAGTACACTTCATTTCAAAGCGAACACTACAAAGTACATATACTTCAAAGTTATCGAAAGTATGAGAAACACATTTTAAATAGTGTATTTTTTACGTGAAATTTTTGGAAAGTTGATGTAGATATATGAAGAATTTTCTGGAATCTGTAACAACCCCCCCCCCATGGTTTGAAAAATTTTGGGAGTTATGAAAAAATTTTTGGGATGTTGATGTAGCTAAACGGAGAAATCTCTGGAAACTGTAACAACCCCCCCCCATGGTTTGAAAAATTTTGGGAGTTATGAAAAAATTTTTGGGATGTTGATGTAGCTAAACGGAGAAATCTCTGGAAACTGTAACAACCCACCCCCCCATGGTTTGAAAATTTTTTGGAATCGAACGAAGAAATCTGTCTGGCGACCTTTTTTTTAATGTTACTTTGGAGAAAATATCGTCATTTATTTAAATATTTTTGTCGTTGACCTTCTTTTTTTTTTTTTTTTTTTAGCTCGCTAAATTTTTATTTGGGAAAAAAATACTTCATTTCATTACTTCACTTCATTAATACTACAATTACTTCATTTCATTACTTCACTTCATTAATACTACAATTACTTCATTACTTCACTTCATTTACTTCACTTCATTTCGTAGTACTACAATTGTAGTGTACACTTTGTAGTCTTCAAACTGGTGAACGTGTGTGTGTTGTAGTCTTCATTTTGAAATGAAGTTTTTCCCTTCGCTACTAGGCAGTACTCACGCAAGCCTCGTTATCATTTTAAATTTAATCTAAATTCGCATAAGCGATTGCAAAACATTAATATTCGGTGAATGCTACCAAATGTAACGTCACAGTGTTCAAAACGCTCGCAGAAAAGCAAAAAAGGTACAAAAATATTTCCAATTTTATTAAAGATCCAGCTTCAGATCCATTTTGAAAAGACTTCCGTTTTCAGATGTTTTCCTCGGCATCTTCAGGCTGCTTCACCCTCCACGTCTGAATCGCTATTGATTGCGAGGCTTCAAAGGCCGCGAGGCTTTCGGGGGCCCATTGTCCGTGTCCTCTCCGTGTCTCGATATCAGAAAACTTCCTCCAGGACTCTTTCAATCCGAAGACAAGTATAGAAATCGTTTCAGCCGCCACGTTGAGTGGGTCCAATGTGAATCGGATTAATGTTCATCGATACGGATAAAAGTCGAAAACCGTGGCACCGCATTGATGTAAACACGATATACAATGTAGAATATCTTATTTTACCGTTTACAAGCTTTTCCACGCGGCTTTTCCCTCACATTTTACCGAAAACGCTGAAAAAATGTATGCTCGCGAGAAAGAAAAAATATATATAAGGAAGAAAGTTATAACAACAGGAATAGAGGGCGTCCGCGCAAGACCTGGCACAATCAGGTACTACAAGTAATTGAGGATGGCCCTGTTAAAAGCCGCAACAACCGTAGAACGTGTATGAGAAGATGTACGAGTGTGGCCGAAGCAAAAGTGGTGTGCCAGGATTGAAGAGTGTGGCGTTCAATCCTTTCTGCCTACCCCTGCGGGGAAACTGCGTGATGGTTAGTTAGTTAGTAAGTTAAGTTATAACAAATTATTTGTTAAAATTAGGTCACAATCCATTGAAATAATTTTTCCACATAATAATAAAATAACAATATTAACAAAACAGCTGCAATTCATCAAAAATGATGTACCTACTTTTACTATTTACGTATTTGCGTTAGTGACGGACATTGATACATATTTAATTTATTCTACGTTAATATCATCCTTCACTGAATTAAATGAATAAATTTACTAAAAGTGCTCAGATAAGCGGATCAAAGGCATCCTTTGATAAAAAGATAGATGTCTCATTTCAAAGTATGAGATGCTCGTATATGTACGAGTATGTAGATAAATAATTTTATGATTATTCTTAGCTAGTGTGTCGTTATTGGTAAAGTAATCTAACCGCAGTAGAAAAATCGGGATAAAGTTCGGGTTATTCACTGTATATTAGAGGATATCGTTAATTTACATGACAGTTACTTGTTATTTTTACATTTTTATTAGTATTTATACAATTTAGATTGATTTTCCGTTGATCACTTTACGCAAAGTGCATAAAATTTTCAGATGATACTTCTTATTGACCAGACTACCTATTAGTAAGTATTAGTAACGGACGACAGTTTTGTAATTGATAAAAACGGTAATGAAAACCTTGATATTCGATAGAGCCTGATGTCTGATTTTATGTTGGTTCTTCAGGACGCTTCCATTGAGACGACTGGATTGTTAATTCAATGTCATGACCATACACCTATTATAACGCGTTGGGAAAATTCTCAGTGTTCAGCGTCTTTTTTTCAAAAATTACTCAGCAATTTCTAAACGACATAGTTTTGTTATAAAATTTAATAAATCGCCGAGAACAACAAAATGTATCTTTCTTATATGCTTGTCAAAAACAAAAATGCGTCAAAGGAAAATTTATTAACACGTGTCTTTTTACCATAAAAAAAATATGTAATAAATCTGATATGATGGTAGATCCAGACATAAATTAGTACAAGGGCCCAAAATTACTAAAACAATGTACTGTAAAAGTCCCTTACATACAGCTACTAAATACTTCAATCTATTATCCACCGAACTAATAATTGTAACCGAAGTAAATAAGTCAACTAAAAATAAAATAAAAAAATGGATAATCGAAACACAAGAACATCTGGTATCCTTATAAAAGTATATTGTAATCATCATACAACTATCATTCGAGTCACTATTTTGAAAGCTAGGTTTTAATATTAGTCACTAATTACTCATTTATATTGTTTTTTAGAGTTTTAGTTGTGTTTCATTATTACACATGTCTAACTTTTCATCTCCCGAACCTATGTACAGGTATATGTGTATACTTTTATAGGATTTAATAAACTTATGTAATATATATTATATATTGTATATTTTCTTTTGGGATTTAATAAATAAAAAATAAAAATATACACTTGTAGTTAAAAAAAACAGATAACTTTGGTGTAGAAAACGATTCGACAAAAAGAACATTCAATATGCCACGGGTTTAAAGAGTTTGCATGCACAACGTTTTTAGTATTTGGATACTGCATGTTAAAACATCGATTACGAGTGTATGCAAGGAAAGTATATAAAAGCATGTCTTCAATTTTTTTTTGTTTTACTTGTTCATACTTAAATTGATGAATCCCGAAGGTATTTATTGTTCAATAATAATGGAAAATTATTTATTTTAATCAAAATAATAACCAAATTCTCTCGATATTTAATTATTTACGCAAATCTTGAAAGTTTCAACTAGCTAGTCGAAAAGTTGGTGAAAAATCAATTACAAGATTCCACCACAACAAAACAACAAGTTAAATAAACGCATGTACAATATTAAGTAACCGTTGGGTAAATTAACGATTTCTCTTATAATACAGTTAACAACTGGAAATTAAATCCAATTTTTGTACCGCAGGTAAACTGCTTTACCAATAACCAATAACATAAGTCTCTTATTTGCTTGTTAAAAATAAACTTTGCGTCCAATAAAGGTGAAAATTTGCGGAAAATTTTTGAGCACGTTTCCTATTATCACAAAAAATCAAAACATATTTTATAATAGGAAGTCCCCGGGAAGCGTTTGTCCCATTGTCTGTATGACCGCGCTAATCTGGAGAACCACTGAACGGATTTGTATGCGGTTTTTACTGTTATGGTCCGCATTTTCTAGGTAGATTTTTATGCATTAATAATTTCCAAATCACATACAGGAGCTGAGCATTAACGGTATTAGTGAATCAAGTCGGGAAAAAAATTGCCGTTAATGCGCTTTCGTGGAAATATCACTGCCTAATTCGTTAGAGATACAAAAAAATTGCTGGAAAGAATTGTGTAAAATTAAATGTTCTACAAAAAAAAATGTACTAGCATATTCCTATATTTTAAGAATAACTTACAGCAACCATTTTTATCTAATAAAGCTCATCAAATGTATAACTGAGATATAAAGGTTTACTTTCCAGCAATTTTGACCAATTCAGTATTAATCTTTATCGAATTAAACTTCTCATTAATATTAAGCATTTACCGCAGATCAAATTAGTTCTGTACACCAAATCATTAATCAAATATCTTAGAAGATATTATGATGATTTTATCAATATAAAACAAATCCGTACCGGGCGAACCCGGGCTGGGTCGCTAGTATAGAATAAATATGATACGTACGTACAACGCTGGTAATAAAAAAATTCGGGAATTTTTTCATCAAACCTACACGCATATTTACGTATATATATACAGTATTAAAAATATGCGAAATTACGACGAGGGATATTTTGTAAAAAATTAAAAATCTAATTTCCAGATAAAACAAGGTCCATGAACATTATGAACATGTCACGTGGTATGGTAATGCAAATTGAGGGGGAAATTAAATCCGTGCGGCCCGAAGACAGCAGATGTTACCGCGGGCCTATTTTTTCAGCCCTTCAGTTTTTGAATACATTACGAGTCGTATGTAAATCAGCAATTATTTTGCGGAAATCACTTTTCGACGACATTTCTCTTTTTGTGGTAGTTGAACCAATGTGACTATTTGTTCAACATATTTGTGCTTTTTTAATATTTCACTTTTAAATTCCATTTAAATGTAAAATTGTCCGCTGTCATAAAAATGCCATATGACAAGCCTTTTTTTAGTGTTTAAATTTTGTGCTCAAATACTCAAAATAAGCTGGATGGATTGAATTACTAGTAAAGATATTGCGATTCGGATTTGGATGAATAAAGAAAAATAAATATTTCAAATATTAAAAATTTGTAAACTTTTCGCAGTCCGGTGTAGACTATACTGGGTAATCACATTGGGAGTTCTGGGTTTGTTTCTTGGTCAGGTCGCTACATTTTTATATGAATTTACCGAGCTTGGGTGTTTTTGTGAAGTATTTCGGTAGAGTAGGTAATTAGACCTTTCGCATCGATAAAAAATTAAAAAAATTTCCCTTTTATATCACATTTATAATAATTACGTTGTCTGTTCGTCCGTCGTAACTTCTTGTAACATCACAAAGTTCGTAACTTCATTATAGTTTTAAAAAAAATCATCTTTTTTCAAATTTTTTTAAAAATAAATAATTACATATTCTTTCCGACGTGTGAAATTACCGTCATTTTTAACGGGTTAGAGCTAGTTTATAAAAGGAAAAATTGCTAGAGATCGGTGCCCTGAAAGAAGGATATCAATTTCAATTTCACTGCCGATAAATCGGCGTTTATTAGACGGAATACATTTAGTTGCTGGATACGTACACACATAAATAAATGATAGATAATAATCCGTGTGACATCGTGGCTAAGTAATCCGAGGACAGAGACAGCTTCTCTTATCTTGACGTGTATTGTGTGAGTATCGCGTGGTATGTGTGAGATGAATCAGTAGAGGCAGGATGCGTCGATACAGAGCGCAAATGATACTCACGGTTAACTTTGATATTTATTGGTACAATGTACAGTTGCTAGGGCGACAGAGTGGTTGTACCTATGGACAGCCGGGGTCGAGTTAACTGCACCAAGCCCTGATTGATGTTAACCTGATAATTCTAGATTCTATTCTAGAAGAGATTCCGGCTCGGTGCGTGCGGTTAGAGTTGCGACGGTTCTGGACCGCCACATTAGTATTTTTATGGAATAGGGATTATGAATCCTAGCATGCATACATGCAGAGGGTGCCAAAAAATACATACACACTTTAACTGTTTTGTCTCTGGATTTTTTGGGAGATGAATCGAATTAGTGATTCGTAGAATAATATGCAGCATGAAGTTATCACAGAATATTTTTAACTCACATATCTGCTAATTTCATTACGTGACAGGAAGAATCCCTAAGCAAAATAGCAGGGGTGCGGTCATCGTTCGAGGAGCTCATTTCAAAATTGCGCCTTAATTTGAATATTCTTGAAGTACAACAATAAAGTGTGTCTGACAATGTAAATATTTGTTTTAAGTTTGAAAGCTTAGGTAACGTGTATGATGGAAGATCCGGACGGTCTCCACGCCAAGCAACGTGAGTCTCTTCCACGCTCTTCTGGCGCAACATTGCTGGACTGTTATCTATGAGGAAACTCTAATTGGCACACTAGGGGACATATTTTATAGTAAGGGAGACCAGATATGCTGGCCTTTCGAAACAAAATAAATTTGAATAAGCAAGAGAATTGAATAAGGACCGCGACTTAAATACATCTCTTGATATCTTTA